>CATIWJ010370421.1:0-11052 GCA_949640765.1 Croton laevigatus
ATTATTTTACATTTTATTTACAACACAGAGTCAACTTATCCAAACTGTAGACCACTAGAATTGATCTCGGGATCCAACACAAACAAAAAATTAAAAAAAAAAAGAAATTGAAAATTTATTAAAAAAAAAAAAAAAAAAAAAGGGAAATTCGAGAGCTTCGGAATTTCCCAATTTTTATAAGGGATAATTATATTTTATTCTTTCAATTGTAGCATATTAGACACTTTAATACTTCGGTTTTTAATACTAATTTTTCATACCTTATTTTGTTACTTTTAGACTTTTTACTATTTCCACATGCTAAAATATTTAGTTCCGTACAAATCATATGAATTATCAATAAAATAGAGAGAAAACCTAATTAAATGGTAAAAATACTCTCAAACACGTTTCGTATGAACATTCATCTTAAAGAACCAAAATGAAAATTTTCACCCATCTTCAATCTCTAGCCAAAATGAGCAAAATGAATTTTTCCACCCACAAAACCCAAGTTTTGATTCCAGCAGTGAACGAGACAATATGAGATACTAAATCGAAACTCTTGCAGAGAGAAATCAAAATTTTGCCTTCATTTTTACATCGAAACACCATAAACCGTTGAAAATAGCAAATGAAAGTTTTGGGCCGCGTGACCAAAATTTGACCTGTGAGTATTTTCAGATCCAGTCATCGAATGTCATAAAGGTAGATATCAAAATACTCATCTTCGTTTGTCCTTTCGTCCAATGTCTCAGATTGGCCATCTAAAGACCTAAATTTGATGAAAAATCCTCTTGAAGTTTAAGACACTAAGAAGTATTTTCGCAATTTTCGGCCGTTGAGGCAAATATCGACGGTGGTAGAGAAGCTCACCAAATTTAAAAATGGTTTTCTGTAGAAATTGTACGAGAAGATTTCTCCTTAAGATCATCTCATATGACATGCTCAAGTCTCATATGAGATGTTGCATTGAGAAACCATAAATTTCTTGATTTGTGATTCAATTTAATTGAGAGGGTTCCAAGAACTATCCTTTGATTTTTGTCAAAACTGCTTTAATTATTGAACTAAGGAATAATAGTGGTTTAATCAATTTTTTCCCTTTAATTGGGAGGGGCATTGAAATCATCCCCCGGTTAAAATTGTAGCTTCGCAGTAAAATTGAGATTCTGTTTGATCGACAATTATATTGGCATTCTTGAAGTTTACCAGCATCCCCCACCATTCCCCATTTCATAAATAGGAATCTAAAAATTGGGCCATTTGGAAATGTTCCAATTTAATTTCTGTAATTTTTTTTATATAGATATTCTACTTTACTCGGAGATTTGGGAAAGAGAATTGATAAGTCTCGAATTCGGGATCTCAAATTCCAAAAAAAAAAAATGTCTTACCACTACACTAGGCTACTATTTTGGACTTAATTTTTGCAATTTCAAATTACTTTAAATTTAACACATTAGGGATTTTTCTTTAGAATTATTTGAATGGGTAGAATGTAATTTCGTAGGATATGATTTGTAATAAATAACCTTATGGACAATTGCCGAAAGAACAAAACTAAGGTATGGATATGTTTCCTCTATTATTTTAAATAATTCCAATGCTATGATTGCTATGGGCAATTTCTCCCTGATTATCTGAAAATTATTGTTTTATCACTTTTTTAAAAAATGACAAAAACAAATTTGTAGCAAAAATAACTTTTATTTTAGAAAATGAAAATGAAAATGAATTTTTTAAGAGAATGCTTTAATAACTAGACGTTGTGTGAGAAGACAAGCTCTCATGAGTCATGACGTATATAGCTCCTTAACTTAAATACTATCTAACATCGAATCAATTTTAAATGTGAGTCAAAATCAAATTTTGGTATTCATACTTTCAACTTTGTAAGGTTTTCACTCTAAGATTATAACAATCTCAGGCATAAAGTGTTATTTTACTATAAATTTTGCGAATTATTGCGATTGACTTCAAGGGAATATTTTCTATAGATGTTGGTGAACATAATGCTATAGACGCGAGTAATACAAAAAATCGATTATAAACATAACGACATCCATCGACGAAGATTGAAAGTGATGAAGATTGATCCTAGATTTCGTTCAAAAAATGAATTAGAATTAACCTATTGTTAAATCAGTTTGGGAAATTTTCTTGATTTTCATGGACAACAAATTGGATCTTCCGTAAATAATGAATACAAAAGGATAGGCTTACCATATTTCATTAAAAAAAATTTTTTAATTTATTTCCACCTTATTCATTTATTAACCAAATCTTAATTTAAGTTCTTTTGTTTAACCAGATCCACTTTGTAAAAAAAATTTCAATTTAATTTCAAAAGTTATTTTAGGACGGGATTGAAATTATACTTTGCAAAGGAAATACGGAGGAGAAAGTGCATTGTAGGGTGTAACTGCAACAATTTACAAGATTCGGAGTGAAATGATAGTTTAGGATACAATTGCATCCTAAAGTAAATAATTTGAATCAAATTGAAAAAGTCCAAAATTTCAAAGCTATTCTAGAACCTCTTCGGTACAACTCAGCTCACTAACTGTATACTCCTATAAATTATAAAATTCCCTCCAATTTTTTTAACATAGTTATCTTCATTGTTTAAGATTTGATATTACTCGGCAGCATTAGTTGTTCTTAACATTATTTACAAAACATAAATCTAGAGCGGAGCTAACTTATTTACGTGCTAAATTATTATAAATCCTAAGAATGAAAGAGCAAGATCGTGTAAAATTATCAAACAAATATTTCCTTCATTTGACTTATTCCTCAGCTTAACCCTATATATATATATAACTTTTTTTTTTTAACAAATAGTATATATATTTTTTTAACTGAATATTATCTTATGTTGTACTATATATTTATAGTTAATGCTGACCTGGACAAATATGCTTTTTCCAACAAGAGTCGGTGTTACAAGTCGAGAATGGTCCGCTAAAAACTTCCGTGTGAAGAACAACCCCCCCCTTTCTCTCTCTCTCTCTCTCTCTCTTCACAATAATAGTATTCCTTTTTTTTTTTTCCAGAAATTTCCCCAATAACATTATATAGTGCCTATTTTTTTCACATAATTGATTTTTTAAAAAGTATCTTACGTGTAAATTTATGGAAAAATTATAATTTTATCCTAACATTTTTACTTAATCTACTTTTTTATCTCTTTATTTTTTAAAATAGACTTTTTTTTTTACTTAATTTTATTTTTTATTAGATTTTTTTTTTTCATTTAGTTAAAACTTAAGTTACTTTACATCGTCTCAAGAGTTCAATAACTGAGCAGTAATTTTATGCGTATTCTTTCATGGATCAGCCATGACAGAAATACCTTTTCGAAATTTGCTATCTCATTTTCACAACTTCCATTTTTTGCAATGAAAACTAAGAAGGGTGTTATAGATCTCATTTATGTGCGAGTGTGCTCGTGCTGCACACCTATTAAAGTCTAAAAAATGTCTTAATATGATAAGTGACGGTTTAGGACTATTTATAGTAAAACTTAAGCGGTGCCACATATATGGTCGGTGACTTAGAGCGGTGAGATCAGTGTAGACCTGAGACGGAAAGTCGATGGCCAATTCACCTGAGAGGTTGGTGGAGACTTGAGACAAGAAGTCGATGGCTTAATACTTCTTGATTTTTAGCGACCCCTCCAGCTAGGCAACGGTGAGGTCGCCTCCGAATATGCAGTGACCTTTGTCTATATAGCCACAAATAACCTTATTATACTCTGACAAATAGGCCAAATTTTCCTCAGTGGGTTCCAAAAAATGAAAGAGGCTTACACCTATATACCACATTTATTTGTACTTTTATATATAAGACATTTATGTATTATTATATATCTTTTCTTTATATTTGTTTAGATATTATATTTAAAATTCAAACTTTATTTATTATAACTATTAACCAATTAATAAATACAAAGAAAAATTCACATTTTGAACCATAAAGTAAAAAAAAAAATGAAAAGAAAATTAAAACTAAGAAATTTTGATGATTTATATGGAAGAAAGCATGGAAACGTAGATGATATAGTTAACATAAGTTATAATAAGTTGTTTTTTTTTTTTTTTGAAAAAATAAGTTATAATAATTTGAAGAAGTAGGCCATCACCTAAAAATTATTGCCTCTTCATATTGTCTTTATTGTTACAGTACTCATTTTGCACATTAACACTTTCAAATCACTTGGTTCAAATTGCTGATTTGATTTGTATGTCAAAACGTGAGGATCATAAATAAACTCATTCTCATCAATCAATTTTACATCTACATTTCACTATTACCCTTTCCGTGCTATCAATAATTTGTTATCGGCTTTTATAGTTTAAAAAAAAAAATCTTATAATATAACTGTGCAATTATAAATCAACCTAAGTACTTACTAACTAGTTTTAGAAATAGATTTAAAATTATTGGTTAAAATCAATGAGACTCTAACAAATAATTGTGGTTCTATATGTATAAAGGAAGAATTACGATTGTATCCCTCAATTTAGGATATAATAGGGGATCCGATCATATGTTAGCCAAAATATAGAGGGTTCTTAAAGTAATTTTTCATTTTTCGAATAGGTTCTATTTTCGTAATTTGTTGACTTTTAAATTTTGATTGATATTTTTTTTTTGTCAAAGTTTAAATTTTGATTGATAGAAAATAGGAAAATTTTTAATTGAAGGACCAATAGTATAATATAATAAAAATTTAAAGATTTAAAAGTATATTTACAAAAACTTAGAGATCCAATTGTACATTATCCAAAATTTGAGGACCCAATTGTAATACTCCCTTTTATTAATTACAAAAATCAATCTAATTTAATGTGTTACTAGAGAACAAAGAAGGGACAGGCTTAATTCATTGAATCTGCCATCGCACATCACCAACCAATCCTAAAAGGAATCGCAGCCAATTCAATCAAATAATGTTCGGCTCAAACATTATGAGGGAAAGCAGATTAAAGTCTCAAATAGGAAACATTAAATATACTCACAAAACAAAATTAATTTGCTATTGGCCCCCTAAATTTGAAAATTTTTTCACGTTGAATCATTTTTTAAGTTAATTTGTATTCTTCTGCTATATTTATCGATAAATGTATTCACACGTATTACTAATATTATATAAACTAACTCAAACATGTTTCAAACTATAATTAATTAGTTAGTTATCCACACTTAACAAATTATAGTAATTAAACTAATCAATAAAAAAATAAATATAAAAGTCTACTATTAAATACTTATAGTCAAGTTAAAAGAATACATACTACCGCTAATAGAAGTTAGTTCAAGTAATAAATGTCTTAATTCGCTTAATTAGGTCTTAAATTTGAAATTTAGTGTATGCAACTATTACGTGTCAGGCTCGAATTGACCGGGATGCAACCCTTTATGGGAAAAAATTTATTAGTCTCTACATTTTTTTCAGTTTTGTGATTAGTCTCTGTTGGGGGTTGAAAATTATAATTTATGACCAAAAAAACTACCGGTGAAATGAAATTAAAGTTCAAACTCCTTTCGTGAAATAAAATTAAAGTTTAGACCCCTTTTGATTACAAATTGAAGTTTAGACCCTTTTGGTGAAAGAAAATTAAAGTTCAGACCCCTTTCTAATTACAAATTAAAATTTAAACCCCCTTTTGTGAACATAGACTAAAGGTCATGAACGATGGGTGAAAATTACCCTTAAAATCCATATGGCCAAAAATATAAAAAATTAGAACACGTATCAAATGACACCAAATATTTTCGCAAAGGAATAGGGCTTTAACAATTGGATCTTGATGTGGAAATTGACTATGTCCCATTGAAAATTACATCAAATCATTTTCAATTTTTTAAGATACAATTAGTTGAATTGATTTGGTTTAGCTGTTTCATACATGTTTCATCAAATTATCCATATTAACTTTATTAAAATAATTATAAATCAATTATTTTCTAAAATTATTATTAAATAATATATTTTAAGGAAAATTATAATTTTATCCTTATATTTTCACTTAATCTATATTTATATCCCTGCATTTTTTGAAATAGACTTTTTTATCTCCATATTTTAGAAAATTATACTATTTTGTACTTTCTCGCCTAAAAAAGTGATAGAAATTAACAAGCTATGCTTCACCTGAATTGTTTCTTTGCTCTAATTACAAATATGACATTTGTTTTGACTAAAATAATACCAATATACTGGAAAAACTAAAAAATCAATCGATTGATCGAATAGTATTTTAGTATTTTCAGCAAATATATGTTGTTTCAGTTAAACTAATGTTATATTTGTAATTAGAGCAAAGAAAAGATTGAGATGATATATGACTTGTTAATTTCAGTCACTTTTTTCTTCAAGAAAAGACAAAATAGTATAATTTTTCTAAAATAGGAGTATAAAAAGTCTATTTTAGGAAATAAAGGGACACAAATATAGATTAAGTAAAGATATAGGGATAAAATCATAATTTTTTATTTTTTCAATTAATTTATAATAATAATAATATTATCTTGTAATTATAATTTAGTTTTACAAAATAATTATTATAATTTAATATATTAATTAAAATTTTATTTATATAATATATATTAAATATTAAAATAAAATAAAAATAATATGATCAAATATAAAAAATAGTTAAATTATATATTATATATAATTTTAATTATATATTTATTGGCAATTTCACATTCTAACTACAACTACTGCTAAATTTTTACTAAGCATTAATCCGATTCAATTAGCAATTATCCGCGTCTAACTATTAATAAACACTATCAACTATCAGCTTGTACGATCAGTTAAAGCACATGGACTCTAAATGTTGTACCTTATTAAAAAAGGGTAAGTTTTTTTTTTTTGTGAACTACATATAAGAGGGAGATTTTATTTTTTTAATTATACACAGTTTTAAATGCGTGTTTTACAATTAATATAGTCTAAAATAAGGTAACAATAAATTACTGTCTTGACTAATTATTGAAAATAAAAAATATGGAAATATTTTTTATTTTTTTCATAGTAGAGGACAAAAATTTGGAAAGAGAAACAAATAATTGCACGACTTGGAATAATTAAGTTACCTCACATAAATATAAATAACCAACGAGAAAGATGCAGAGGAGAGGCATCAAAAATAAAGAAAACAGTGGTTTGAAAAGGAGCAAACATAGTTACATTTTTCTTATGAATTATTGCTTTTGCTCATCTTTTTTCATTTTTGTTAAGTTATTGTCACCTCTTGTCGCATTATGATATTAATCATGCCTAGTAACTATTTTAGCAAATGATATTTTAAAATCAAATACCACATCCACCCGTTACGATTTCGACAATCAATTTGAAAATTTTCAAAAAAAAAAAAAAAAACTACTCTTATTTACGAACTAAATTTTTTTATTTTCGGCGATGGAAATTACGCGTGAGAAGATAGCAAAATTGATATTAAAATAAAACCTATATATAAAATTTTGGAGTTTTCAGAAAGATAGAGAAAGATGGAGGATGAAAGGAGCAAAAGGGACCCATGATAGAATATATTGGCAAGTGAAAGGCCAACAAAAAGTGTACGAAAATAGGAAGCTTTTAAATAACAAATTTGGTCACAAACACATGGCTGCAACACTCATGCTTCTGATAGCCAGCTACACTGCACAACCTCCTTTCTTCTCTAATCATGCTCTTATTATATACCCTTTTTCTTTTACTTCTAAATTACTAGCCATATGATTTGTTTTTCTTTCTCATCAAATTGTTTTTTTCTATATTTGTTGCTCTATTACAAATTCCTTAAACAATTATATACTTATTCTTTTCCTTTTGAAAATTCACTCGGTTTTCAAGCACAAAACCAAATTACGGGTACCGACTAATATCGATTCGGGTAATAGAAGACCGTTATGAGAACGACCCTACCAACCGAATTATATTCTTATTCTTTTTTGGAGGTACTTATTCAATTACTTTTCTTTTTCTTTTTTTTTGGGGACAAATTATAATATTGAATTTATTAAGTGGTCCAAAGCAGAAGGAAAATTAGTTGCTAACTAATATTTGCTTTGTTATTTTTGGTGACAAAGTAAAATTCCAAAACAAAAAAGAATTTGCTATAAATTCATATATTCCAAAAGGAGAATTTACGGTAAACAATATTCATGAGATTTGCTGGTATTTGTCATTTTCTTGATGTCTCATTTCAGTAAGTATACAAAGAAGGAGAGACACAGATAACTTGTCTAACATTCAACAATAATAGGATTCCTTTAAAACATAAGTAATGTAATGATAAAAATTAATATCACATAGGATCTTCTCGATCAAATTTATAAATTGCAATTTTTATTTTGGATTCCTTAAACTTATTTGCAGCCCATAGATCTATCTACTTATTAATTATCTATATAGAGTTTGTAGATCCTATGTCAATAATAATTTAAGAAAAATGAAAAAATGATCTAATTAAGTAAATTAGACAGCTAATATAATTAATATAGAAATGATGGCTAAGTACTATTATAATTAATGCTTTCCCGCCTATAGTGTTATTGAGGAAAGCCTATAGTTATTTGTCATGGATAATATTTATGGCTAAATACACGAATTCATTCCTGAACTTTAAGTTTTGTTCCCAATAGAAGTCTGAACTTTATGAGTGATTATTTAAACACTTAAACTTATACAAATGATCTAGTAGACACTTGAACTTGCATATGAATTATTGTTTAGATACTTGAACTTGCAAAAATTTAAATAAACTCACACCTTACCTTATCTTGTGTCTCTTTATCTTTGGTGAAGTGTCTAATAGATTATTTGTACAAAATTTAGATATCTAATAAATCACTTTTAAAATTCAAGGTTCCATTAGAGAAAACATATAATGTTCAGGGGTGGAATTATGTATTTGGCGTAATATTTATTGTACCTTAAGCTATTACGAGAAGGTTTCATCTATGGCAGAAGATTCCAATTCTTTGAGGTTTTATATTTAAATCTTGTGAAGCTTCATTATCTTATTCTTAATGTACTCCTTCTATTCCAAAGTATAAGTCATTTTCTCATGATATATTTTTTAAGAGGCCTAAATTTTCTCTAATTTATAATTAATTTTTTATTACATTGATCATAATACCCTTCTTTAAAATACCAAAAAGTCCCTCATTTCTTATTTATGATGGCTAATATTGAAAAAAATAGTATTTAATGTTAGTACATATATAGAAAATGCCTTATATTTTAGAATAATCTAAAATGAAAATTTGCCTTATATTTTGGAATGGAGTGAGTTAGACATAAGAAAAGAAAATGATGACATTCTTCCCTTTCTTCCCTTGCAAGTTGCAACTATTTGCTTAGGTGTACAAGTTCATATAGAAAATGTGAAAGTCAACAATACCGGTAAATATATTGATATCAAGATATTTAAAAGTATGATATGATTTTTTTCCCCCTTTTGTCCACTATATCTTATGGGAAATAGATCATATATACACTTTTTGTGGGTGTTTATGTACAAAATTGCGAATTTTGTCATAAAGAATTGCATTTACCTGCCATGAAAAGAATCTACAAGTATCTAATTGTTGGAATATTTAATATTAGTCTTTGGTACTCTAACTTTACCACATATGATCTTGTTAGGTATAGTGATACTGATTTCATAGGAAGTGGAATATACGGAAAGCAAAAACTTATGGCACTTGTTAATGTCCAATGCTTAGTGTCTTGATTTAGCAAACATTGAACTTTAATTGTTCTATATACTAGAATCTAGGTCGAGTGTGACTATACAAATATATTAATCTCCCTATTAAATCCATTTCAACTTTGCAAAACCTATGAATCATGGTCCAAAAGCCTAAATAAAGTAGTTATATAATAAACTATGGACTTAAATTACACGGAATTATGAACAATTTGTTGCTTTAGTTGTGCATTTTATTAGAAAAATTAAAGAAATATCTAAAAACATCGATTCCAATCTAAAGGGTAAAATATTTACAAAATTGTACTAATTCGAAACCAAAGAGAATTTAACAACTAGATTTTTAAAACCTAAGGGTATTTTCATCAAAGCAAGTAGTTCAATTTGATCGATTCACATTTTAATCAATCGAATATGTTTGGTTTAAGAGATTTAGTAATCGTTTTGTCTTATGGTAGGGACAGATAGTTGATAATTGAGTTTTAAAATCTAAGGGTAATTTTGTCAAAGCAAGTAGAATCAACGGTGGAAATCAAAAAAAGAATTTGGACTAATGGTTGTTTAGTTTAATGGTATCAAAACTCAATGATTAAATAATAATATTATCAAAATACAGTGACTAAATAATAATTATGATCAAATATGAGGGACGGAATAGTAAATTTATGTCGGTTAATAGAGAATTTGGTATGATTGATCCAAACTAAAAATCTAATCCTTGATGATTAGAGTAAACTATGAGGTTAATTTATTCCTTTTTATTATATTGTTTTGAGGCTATGACCTTTATTTTTGGCGGGAAAAAATTATTGCCTTCTGCATAAACTATCGTTTTCAATTGTAGGATATTGTGATGATTGTAGATTTCCCCCACCAACTCCCTCCTTTCATTGCCTATGTAACAAAACAATTACTAAATAAAATAATTCAATTAGTTTAATTAATTAGGGACCTAACCAATCCATAACTAAAGGTTATTTCTTTGACCTTAGACCTAATATTGTTACTATGGTTGGTTATAGACAAAAAGTGCATTATATATTATTATATGTTTACTAGGGATTATTATATTATTATGAAAGTTAAAATTATTGAAATATTTTTTTTTTAAGATCACAATTTTTATATATTCATAGAGATCGGCGCATCGATATTTATGCTATTAACATTTAAGTTTAATGCACATATATAAGAAAACAAAAACACAGTGTAGATGTATAATTAATTAAATGCATGCTGAGATTAAAAGGAACCAAAGTGAGATTAATTATTATTATTAACTCAAAATTAAAACACCAAGCCAATATTCCCGCTGTTTTGATAGGCAGACAATACGACA
>CATIWJ010370464.1:0-23213 GCA_949640765.1 Croton laevigatus
AGTAAAGCAGAGCGATACCAGAGGTTGACCAAGTCGTAGTGTGGCATATACTGTAAAATTATAATTGAGGGTAATTATTAAATTGCTATTGTAATTTATTATATTGTATATTTATTGGTGTAATTGTCATCTATTAAGAAAAATAAGTTCTGGGTACCGTCGAAAGACAAATGTGACACCTCAATTTGTCTTATTCGTAAGGTGGATTTGGGGTGTTACATTAGCAATCAATAAATATTTATGATTTTTTTCTTCTATTTTTTTCCTCAAATATTTTTTTTTAATAAATGTAATTCACTAAAATCAATAAGCTCAAAATAGAAGGAAAAGAATCATAAATATTTATTGATTGCTAATATACATGTCTTTTTTTAATAGACAGCAAAGTCCAACACTACATAGCAAAATTCAACAATAAAAAATAAAAAAAAGGACATCCTCACTTTATTAATTTATACAAATGTGCACCACATACAATTAATAAAATAATAAAAGAAAAATTAAAAAAAAAAAGAAACGCATGAAGCAGGGAAGAAAAAACTTTTCTGATCAATATTTCATCGTTTTCTGGTGAGATTTTGACACCAATCCAAGTACCAATTGACTTATCTCGATATCCTTTTTAATTTGGTATATAATTTGATTAGTAATATCGCCGTTTGTTGGTGAGTCATGAGTTGGGTCGCACTACCCAATACTTTTCGAAGCAATTTTCAACGATTTTCTGATTTACAAGTGGATACTGTATTCCGATTAGTCTCTATGAGAGTTTCAAGTTAGTATAGTGAATTGTTCATTTTGCTACCGGAAATAGAAGTTAAATTTTGGGTTGAAAATTATATTTTAATCATTTTATCTTAACAAAGAAGATGATGTAAAACTCCAAATTGGTCCAAGGTAGCTGCCATATCAACAAACAACCGGCTGTTTACCTGGTAATTTGCAAAAGTAATTTCTATTCAAATTCCTTTCAAGTTCAGGTATTTTCAAACAAGAAATTAAAGTTCAAGCACCATTTTATTAAAACTCTCAAAGTTCAGGTATCTCAGGTGAAAATTAGCCAAACTATTTTTTTTAATCATAGTTATCATTTGTTGAAGGGGAGTCTTGGAGCAATGGTATAATTGTTACCACGTAATAAAAAAAGTCACGAGTTCGAGCCGTAAAATGAATCTTTTGCAGTAAATGTAAAGTAAGGTCGCCTACATTTATATTTTCAGGTGTGCGGCCCTTCTCCGGACCCTGCGTAAATGCGGGATGTCTTAGTACACCAGGTTGCCCCTTTTATAGTTATTATTTTGTTATTTTTTCAGTTTCAATAACTTTTATTTAATTTTTCTATTATTTAATAGATTTTTTTATATAGAAAATCGGTCTATGAAGCCAATTAAAAACACACTTATACGGCATTCTTTCATCGCAGTGCTACCATAAGACAACGAAAGAATAATGTCTCCATGTTAAAAGATGGAACTGGGCGAGAATTGACGTGGGGGAATGGATTAGAGACACATATTCGAGATTATTTTCAGAATATTTTTACTAAGAAAGGAGGGAATATGGATGTTGTATTACAATGTATTGATCAACGTGTGAATAGGGACATGAGGGAGGATTTGATGAGGCCTTTTGTAGGGGAAGAAGTCAAAGCAGCTTTTCGAGATATGCATCCCAATAAGGCACCAAGGCCAGATGGGTTTAATCCGGGGTTTTTTCATATTTTTTGGGACATCATTTGTGGGGAGGTGGTTGATATGTGTTTATATTGTTTAAATCAGGGATATATTCCTTCGGAACTTAATTCCACTACAATTATTTTAATCCCGAAGATAAAACATCCTGAGCGGGTTACTGATTTGCGACCTATTGCTTTGAGTAATGTTATAATGAGAGCCATTTCTAAATGTGTGGTAGGACGGTTGAAGAGTTATATGCAGGATCTTATATCAAGTAATCAGAGTGCTTTCGTCCCTAACAGGCTAATTACCGACAATATTATGATTGCTTTTGAGCTCAGTCACTTTTTAAGAAGAAAGAGGCAAGGATCGATTGGCATAGGGGCTTTGAAAATAGATTTATCAAAGGCATATGATCAGGGGGAATGGGAGTTTATTGAAGCAGTGATGGAACGGTTAGGCTTGCCAGGTTCTTTTATAAGCTTAATCATGCAATGTGTCAAGACAGTTCACTACACTATTACGCATAAAGGGACTTCGGTTACTTCTTTTTTACCTACTTGTGGGGTTAGACAAGGAGATCATTTATCTCCATTTTTATTTCTTTTCTGTGCGGAAGGATTGTCATCTCCATTGAATAATTGGGTGGATCGGGGTTTAATTCATGGGTGTACGGTGATTACGGGTGCTCCTACTATCTCTCATTTGCTTTTTGCCGATGATAGTATATTTTACTTTCGGGCAACGGAGGAGGAAGCACAAAGATTGCAACTGGCTTTTCAGTTATATTCACAGGCTTCTGGACAGCAGATTAATTTCCAAAAATCAAGCGTTATGTTTAGTGTCAATACTGATCTTGTTAGTTGACAAGCTGTTTGTAATGTTTTGTAGGTTAAGGGAGTTATTCATCATGGGAAGTATTTAGGACTTCCGTCTACGGTAGGCCGTGATAAAACAGCAGTGTTTCAATTTCTTCTAGATAAACTTGCTGCTCGGATTCAGAGTTGGTGTAGAAGAGGGATTTCACAAGCAGAAAAAGAAGTGTTACTCAAATCGGTGGCCCAAGCACTTCCAATATATGCTATGGGGGTTTTCTTAATACCAGAAAGCATTTGTGTGAAATTAGAGAGGATGCTTAATGCGTTCTGGTGGGACAATAATGTATCAACAAGACGAGGAATTCATTGGTCGTCATGGGAAATGTTATGTGTGGCTAAGGAGGCTGGGGGATTAAATTTTCGGAAATTGAAGGAATATAACCTTGCATTACCGGGATGAACTATTTGGAGGTTTATGACACATCCTAATGCCTTGGTAAGCAAATTATTTAAGGCTAAATATTTTCCCAATTATGGAATTTTGCAGGCTGTTGAAAAAATAATGATAGTTTTCTCTGGAAAGGACTTGTAAAAGCTATTCCAGTTATTCGAGATGGGGTAAATATAATGATAGGAGATGGCCTGTCAACATTTATTTGGAAAGTACCATGGCTACCAGATGAGCATAATTCTAAAATTCAAACAGGTGTAATTTCTGGGTGGGAAAATGAGAAGGTTGCTAGCTTGATGAAACCGAATAGAAAGGAATGGAATTATGATCTTATCCATGCTCTGTTTATACAACGGGATGCTGATTTAATTTGTAAAATTTCGTTATCTTTACGAAGGGTAGAAGATCGAGTGAGATGGAAGTATGAAGAAAGAGGTGATTATTCTGTTCGATGTGCTTATTATGCGTTAATGAAAAAATATGAACGCAATGTCCGTCGAAATGCTATTAAATGGGAGGTGTTTTGGAAGATGCAATTGCCTCCGAAAGTTACAAATTTCTGGTGGAGATGTGTCTTGAATTACTTGCCAGTGAAATGTAATCTGAGGCTGAAAGGGTTGGATATTGATGATAGGTGCTTATTTTGTGGACAACAGAGGGAAACAATTATACATACTATGTTTTTGTGTACTGAAATTGCAGGTTACTGGGCTGATCTGTCAATGGTTCGATTATTGACTCCAAATGACAATTTGTATGACTGGGTGGCCAAGGAAGTGGTGAAAGCTACTGATACGCAAAGAACACAAATCATGGCTGGTGCGTGGAGCTTGTGGTATGCAAGAAATGGTTGTCTATGGCGGCACGAAACAATTCAGTTGCAACGGGTGAAGATGATGGCAGCGTCACTGATTCAAGAGTGGAGATTAGCACAGATGGAACCGGTTATGCCAGTGAGGAATGGTGATAGGAATTATGGGCTTACTAAATGGCAACGACCGGAAATAGGTAAGGTAAAGTGTAATGTTGATGCAAGCTTTAAAAATACACAAGGGAGGGTGTGTGGTGGTTAGGGCTGTAAATGAGCCGAGCTGCTCGTGACTTGCTCGGTGATCGGCTCATTAAATGCTCGTTCGAGTTCGTTCGACTGCTAAACGAGCCGAGCTCGAGCTCAGTAAACGAGCTCGTGAAATAAACGAGCTGAGCTCGAGCTCGTTTACAACTTTAGGTTGTAAATGAGCCGAGTGGCTCGTTTACTAAACGAGTCGAGCTTGAGCTCGATTTTCGAGCTCGAGAAATAAACGAGCCGAGCTCGAGCAGGCCAATACTCGGCTCAGCTCGTTTACAGCCCTAGTGGTGATATGGTGATTCGGGATTCAAATGGTAATATGATAGCAGCCAAATGTGTACCTCTTCCTTCGGTTTTGACGGCTCTAGAAGCAGAAGCAATTACTTGTCGGGAGGCATTATCATGGATCAAAGATCTAGGGTATCATAATGTGGTGATTGAACTAGATGCAAAGCTGGTGGTTGATCAATTGAATTCAACTGTCTCTAATCGTACTTCAGTGGGTTATGTGATTGATGATTGTAAGGCTTTAGCTTCTAGCATAGGTGATATTTCATTTAATTTTGTTAAAAGGTCTGCGAATGAAGTTGCTCATGCTCTTGCACGACAGGCTTCTTCTTCGACAATTTTAGGGGAATGGTTTTCCCAACCTCCTATGTTTCTTCGCACTGTAATACAGGCGGATTTAATTTAATGAATTGGTTATTCATTCAAAAAAAAAAAACACACTTATAAAGTATTAAAAAATCAAAAAAGGTATTATAAAGTTCCAAAAATTTTATATAATTAACTAATCAATCTTGGTATTTGTAAAATAATATTGATTAGTTTCTCATATACTACTCCATTAGAATATTTTGATTTTTTTATGAATCTCTATTACACTATTTAATCATTTTATTAATTTTTCTTTGGTTATTTTGCTATCAATAAAAAAATTGCATTTGTCATAATATAATATTACATTATAAAAAAAATTATAAAGTCATTCAAATTTTATATAATTAACTATTTAATTTCTTAGATTTAACAAAAATGAACTAATTAATATGTGAATTTTTACATAATACTTAGTATTGATGTCTTTTTATGATGGATTAACATCAATCTTAAAGAAAGAAGTAAATAATGTAATGTAGTAAATTAGTAACACCTAAAGGACTAAACATTGTATATTTAAAATATAAGGACTAATATGTTTAACTTCATCAACTTGATAACAATAATAGTAATATGTTCTCCCCCAAAATTTAACTTTTTCCATTTTTTCTTCCTCTCGCTTTGCATGGAAGGTTCACCTTTTGGCTCAAACAAGAATATTATTAATATTTTCATTAAAGATACTTTTTTGATAAGGAGGAGTTTATTAGTATTAATTATTAATTACATTTTAGAATATTCCTCGAATTCTTAGATATAACATTTTTGGAAAATAATAAATCTTCACTCCACGTAAATATATACCACGACCGTATTTATTAATTGAAACTTTTACTATCTATATTTTTTTTTTATATATAATTTTCTTTTCATTCTATTCTGAAAAAGTAACAACTCACTTCTATTTAATATAAAAAATAGATTCCATTTATACTAAAAATAAATTATATCTATTATAAGATAAAAAATATAATTATTCTAATTTAAAAAAAAAAAATTTCACTCATTTAAAAGCTGAATTTTACCTAAAATATCAATAAATTAAGAACGGAGCTAGCATTAATAAATGGATAACCCGATGCATTCTAAATACTACTTTTAAAGAAATGTTGATTTGATAAGGAAAGGAATGTTGGACTAACCAGAAGAATTTGGGCACTTCGCAAAACTCCAAGTTTCATAAAGTTTGTGTTTTTCCTTTTTAATGTGTCAAATCACCAAAGCAGGCAAGTGTAAATTAAGTAAACGTTTACAGGAATTTCTCGCCACGTTTAACTTCATAATAATTCATATCCAAAATTAAAATTATTATTTTCCCTTTGTTTTTTTTTTTCTATTTATTACCATTTTCACCACTACCTTCGTTGCCTATATAAGTGTCTGCCTCCTAATCTCTCTGTACCTCAAAACACTAGCTTCTTGGATCTTTCTTTCAGTCTTATCTCTTCCATATTTTCTTTATTTTCTTTTCTTATTTTAGCTTTAAATAAAAGAAGAAGAAGAGGAGGCAGAAGAGATTAAGATGTCTCCTTCTGCAATGGAAGCTGTTATGAGCTCAAAATCAAGAGCATATGTTACGTTCTTGGCTGGAAATGGAGATTACATAAAAGGTGTAGTAGGTTTAGCTAAGGGTTTAAGGAAAACCAAAACTGTTTACCCTCTAGTGGTGGCTGTTTTGCCTGATGTTCCGGAGGAGCACCACCAGATTCTTGAATCTCAGGGCTGTGTTATCCGTGAAATTGAGCCTGTGTATCCGCCGGAAAACCAGACTCAGTTTGCTATGGCTTACTATGTCATTAACTACTCTAAGCTGCGTATTTGGGAGGTATATAATTTAATTATAATGAATAATTATGTGCTAATTAATTAGTTAATTATTCTCATTAGTTATGCATGTATTAGGCCATGCACTTGTGCACGTGGACTACTCTTACTAGGTTTTGTTTCCACGTGTAATCTTTCACAATTTTTTTTAAAATATTTTTACACATATAACATGTTTAGCTACACACAACACAGTTATTAGCTTAGTATTCACAAAATCAATAGTGTTTTTTTATAAAATTCGATAGAAATCGAAATTGAGAAATATTTTTAGAATGGAAGAAATTAATAAATAGTTATTTGAATTATTATTAATATTGCAGTTTGTGGAGTACGAGAAGATGATATACTTGGATGGAGACATACAAGTATTTGAAAATATAGACCATCTTTTTGAAACAGCAAATGGGTATTTTTATGCAGTAATGGACTGTTTTTGCGAGAAAACATGGAGTTCTTCTCCACAATACAAGGTTGGATATTGTCAACAATGTCCTGAAAGAGTTGAATGGCCAAAAGAAATGGGATCTCCTCCACCTCTTTACTTCAATGCTGGCTTTTTCGTCTTTGTGCCTAAGCTTTCTACCTATTTTGACCTTTTGGAGACTCTCAAAATCACTCTTACTACTCCCTTTGCTGAGCAGGTAACGCCTAATTAATTATAATTAATTAAGAGCAGATAAAGCAATTAAATCAGTTTAAAATTAATTCTTTTTTGTATTATGAAGGATTATCTGAATGATTACTTCAAGGATGTGTACAAGCCACTTCCTCCAATTTACAATCTTGCTTTGGCGCCATCCAGAAAATGTGGAGGTTGACAAGGTTAAAGTTGTCCATTATTGTGCTGCTGTAAGTGAAATTAATTAACAATTTAATTTAATTAATTATTAATAAGGAAATTAAAAATTCTGTTATTTATATTTATATTTAGGGTTCAAAGCCATGGAGGTACACAGGAAAAGAAGAGAACATGGAAAGAGAAGACATAAAGATGTTAGTGAAGAAATGGTGGGAAATCTATGAAGATCAATCTTTGGACTTCAAGAATGTTAATCATGATAAATTTGAGGAACTAATTGCTGAATTTACTCGAGAAAAACCGGTTCATCAGATAAGTGCACCATCTGCTGCATAAGTAATGAACCGCTCCATTGATCGAATGGCTTCTCTAATCTCGTCATGCACAGTGATGGGGGTTGTTCCTTGTCCTTCCATGTGCGGAATATTGAAAGTCATTGCAGGATTTTGTGTCATTAAAAATAATACTAATATATATTAAATATAATAAAATAATGTTACATATAATACCTAAAAGACACAATAAATCAATTATAAAATCTCCAAATTACGTAATTTGATTTTTAAAAATTATTATTACTTTGCATCATAAAGTTTAAATGTTATTTTTATTAGTTATATAATATTTAGAGTTTAAATCTTTCTTTTCATTATTAGAATTTATTATTTTCTATTGTAAGTTTAAGATAATTTAGTTACTAAATTAATAATAATTTAAGTATAAAAATTATTTTGGTTAAAAATTATACGGTTCTTCCGAAACGAAACTAAAGAACTAAGAATCGAATCGGAACCGAAACAGATTATGTAATTCTATGAAAGGTTCCTCATTTTAGAGAAATCATTTTGGAGAAATCATTCGGTCGTTACGGGAAAGGTTCTTAAAAAAAAACGTCCCGGAATCATTCCCGCACACCCATCAAGTGCCATCTTTTGACATTTATTATTGTTATATTAATTTTGTTTTCCTCTTCAAAATAATTTTAAACTTTAATACTTTATACGTGTTATTGTTAAAATTATAAAGATTAGATATTAATTTTTATTTATTTGATATAGAATTTTCATTGTTTAATACATTGTGTGTATTTCATAACTATTTTTTTATTATGAGTTGCACTATCAAATTTTAAAATAAAAAAATAAATATTTTATAAACATACTTAATATATCACTAAAGTCATACATATTTTAATAAAATTTTAAGTATTATTATGATGAAATATGAATATTAGCTATTTATATTATGGTTAATTATATTAGCTATTTTTTATATTATGAGTTGCACTATTAAATTTTGAAATACAAAATTAATTCTCTTGTAAACATACTAAATATATAAATAAAATCTTACATATTCTAATAAATTTGTAAGTATTATTATGATGAAATATGAATATTTGCTATTTGTATTATTATGGTTAATTATATAAAAATAGACTTATGCATGAGTTGGGACTTCTATTCTCAATATTTCTTTTTTCTTAAGGTTTACTTATTTCAAAGTAATTGCAAATTCAAAATTTATTACTGTTCTCATACACCCATTGCGCGATGCAGGTAAAATAGTACTGCCTCCGTATTTTTCATTTCTTTACATTTGCTTTTCATCAATACCAATAAAATCAACTTTTCACTAATATCAAAATAAAAATAATAATAAACAATTACTAACCTTCTAAAAAATTTACTTTTTCACTAATATCAATAAAAAATAATAATAAACAATTACAAAACTTATCATAAATGGAAACGTAAAGAAATGAAAAACACACCCAAAAATAGAAACGTAAAGAACCTAAAAAAACGGAGGTAGTAGTTAGGAATATAACTAAAGACTACATAAAACAATAGAATATTCAAGAAACAAATTAAGATAATATTTTATGAAAATCACAATCTTGTTTTTCAACCTTCAATTGGCAATGGGCAGGAAATGACTATTTTACAGTTTAGTCCTTGGGATTAATGAGAGAATGCCATTTTACCGTTTGATCCTTCAAATTAACTTTTAATCACTTTTAAATATTTTGTTTAAAAAAAAAAAATTGGGATTAACTAACAGAAGTTGTATAAAGAAAAGCTCAAATTGTAGAAGGACATAATTGTTCGATGGAAATAAAATTGAGGGATAAAGTAGTTAATTTCAAAATATAGGGTAAAAATGTTACTACCTCCGTTTTTCTCATATCTTTACATTCATTATTTCACCAATATCAATACAAATCCACTTTTCACCAATAACAATACAGAAATAATAATAATAAACAATTACTAACCCTTTAAAAAACTTACTTTTTCACCAATACTAATAAAATAATAATAATAAACAATTACAAAACTTACTATAAATGGAAATGTAAACAACTCAAAAAAACACCCAAAAATAAAAATGCAAATATATCATAAAAATGGAGGTAGTAAAACTTAAGGATTAAATTGTAATGTTCCTTTTAAATATTTATTTATTAATTGAATTGAATATTATATATATATATATTAAAATAAAAATAAAGCCAGTCGAAAAAAGGGAGGAGTCGATTTTGCTGGATAAACAAAGAAGAAGAGGAAGAAGAAGAAGAAGACTAAGGAATAGATCAATTCATCAATCCGTAATCTAAAGGTATTTAACTATTTGTAGATTGGTGTTTAGTTATTAGGGTTTTCTTTGTTTCTGCCTTGTTTTGTTTACGAAACTCAGTTCTTTAGGTTTTTTTTTTTTTTTTTTTAAAATCAATTTAAATACTTCTGAATGTTTCTTGTCACTTTTCGAATTCCCAACATGAATCAAACGATATGGAGCTTCGTTTTGCACCTACATGAGGTGATTTAGATGGGTTTTTCCTGCAATGTTATTCCTTTGTTTAGAACCACGAGTTAATGGAAGTCTTTAGATTATTAGTATGTAATTCATTGTATCTAGGTTTATCATCCGTTAGAAGGATTCAGTAGCTTTTTGTTATTAAGTTTCTCGGGGGAGGAACAAGCAGTGAACTTTACATGTCTGTATTTGTCTATTGAAAGCTCATAAGTTATTATTTTGATTAATCAGAGGCGAGACTTGTTGATTTGCTAGGGTTGAACCGTATTCAGGATTGAAGCATTTGGATATTTGTGTTTATTTCAGGGAAGTTAATGTGAAGAATGAGTTCTCAAATTGAGTCTCTACAGGAAGTTAATTCAGTTTCAAGTTCAGGGTCGAAACCTGAAGACATTAGTAAGAATGCAGCAATATTTTTTCTCCATTATACTAGAAATTTTTAATTTTTTGCAATGTCAAGGACTTTTAACTGAAAAATAAGAGATTTGATGGATTTTGTCTCTATTGCTAGATATGGATGCTCGGGTGAAAGCTATGTGGGAGCAAATGAATAAAGGGTTCACTAATAAGGATGTCAAACCCATTGCAAATAAACGCAAGAGTTCAACCTTAAATGCTAGTTCACAGAAATCTAATGACGTAAGGATTATTTATCTGCCCTGCATCTGATGAATTATTTGAACAAGAGGTGAATGAAGTAAGGTTGATTTAATTTTATCATCTATGGCAGAGTTGGATGACATATTTGGGTCTCTCACCAAAAGGGACAGAATGCCCTGGACAAAATGAGAAGCAGAAAAGAGCAAGTGATTTGGATGATACTTCACAAAAGAAATCTGATGTGAGAACTTCTCATTTCTTTCTTTCCCTTTCCTCTTCTCTTTGTTCCTATGAAAGCTAATGAGCTGTGTTATATATTTGTTACCTTGATCTTGTTTCCTAGAATTGGATGGCATATCTGGGTATGGGAACAAAAAAACCAGAAACCTCTTCACAGAGTGAATTGCACAAGGGATCTTGCAGTGCACAAAATCCCACCGGTGATGATTCCAGAAAAATTGCTGCTGCTGCTCTCTCGGCAGTCAAGGATGCTGCAGCAGCTGCTGCTGCTGCATCAGTCAGGGGTAAAATTGAGGTTAGTGCACTTTCAATTTTATTATCCTATTGGTTGGCATTGTTTAGTGGACTAAGCTTCAGCATTGTGTACTCTTTTTTTTCTGCACTCAAGTTCTTGGATAATCTGCTAGAAATGCCTCAAAACCAATGAACCGATTCTTTGAACTTGAGTTGCCTAAGTTGTAGTTCTTTTCTTCTTCCTAAATCTGTTCCAATTAAGATTGCACCCTTGACGTAAAAACTAAAAAGTTTGTTGCTTTTAGGTTCAAGCATTTAATAGTATGCAGTGAGTCAATTGGAAATATTTTATTTAGCTGTACATTGTTTTTTGCCAACATTTTGGTGGTTAATGTTCGCAAAATTTATTCCCTTGTGCAGATCAAAGAAGTACGGGATTTTGCTGGTCAGGAAATTGAGTATAAGAAGCTGGTTGATGCTGAGTCAAAAGAGGCTGCTGCAAGGGCCAGAGCTGGCGCACCTTCTGCAGTGGATGCTGTTCTAGAACAAATTAAGAAGAAACCTAAGCTCAGCTTGCTTGACAAGACAAAGAAAGACTGGGGAGAGTTTAAAGAAGAGAACAAGGGATTAGAGGAGGAATTAGAAACTTACAAGAAGAGCTCAAACCAGTATCTTGACAAGATGGACTTCTTGCAACGAACAGATTACAGGGAATTTGAAAGGGAGAGAGATGCTCGGTTAGCTCTACAGGCCAGGAGGAGGACAGATATGCGAGAGGATGATCTCTAAGTTATTTCCATTCCCACTTGTCCTCTTCCTTAAGAAATTGTGGAGGGAGTATGTGAAAATCAGGTTATAAATCTGCATTATCACAATGCAATGAATGAAAATGTGGCCTTCATAGGGAACTATTTATGATGAATCATTAAAGTTCTCGCCCTTTAAGAATCACAAATGGGCTCAGGAATTCCGATAAAATTTTGTTACTTGTGAAGGAAAAAGAAACCAAGGAGATGGTTGTTTATGCACTCATTTTTTACAAGATGCTTTTGAAATCTCATTAATCTCCCCGAGACTGGAGCTTTAATGGACGGAAGCATGATGGATGAAATTTGTGTTCTTTTATATGCATTTACCTTTCTCTTTTCTCTTTTTAACTTTTTGTCTCGCATGATGTTGGAATTAATCTCTGTTGGTGTTGTTTACATACCATAGTGGGTTTCTGTTATTGGTTGGTTTTGTTTGAGCATCACCTCAAACATCAAACAAGAGGATTGATATGAATCGTGCAATAGGATCATAAATGCGAAATATCACAATACATGACCGATTATCTGAAAGAGAAAAATGAACAAATTTTCACAAAAACTCAACTAGGTAATAATCTTTTCCATGTTCCTCGGAAAAAAAATTTTTCATCTTCACAATCAAATAGGCTAAATACAGACAAAAGCAAAGTAAAATGCAAAGATCATGATCATCTAATTAGGGAATGCAAGAATGAAAGTGGTTCCTGTTCACATTGAGATGTGGAAAAGACTTATTTCCTTCTAAATCAAGTTTAACATCTCAAAGAGCAACATACATCTCATGCGTTGATATTAAAACGCATTAAATTATTCTGTCGAGAAATGGAAAACAGCAAATTTCTATTCAAGCATTACATCTGCTTCAATGACAGATGAAAAAGAAAAGCACAAGTCTATGCTTAATCATTGCAAAATCATTAAAAACCAAAAATGAAAAACTGCTGTTCAATCTTTTACATGTGAATTGGTTTATCATGAGTGGCCATTGCAGCTTCCTTCAATGCCTCACTCATTGTTGGATGTGCATGGCACACGCGTGCTATATCTTCACTAGAAGCATCGTAAGTAAGAGCTATAGCTGCCTCGTGAATGAGTTCGCCAGCATTTGGTGCCATGATATGGACTCCCAATATTTTGTCTGTCTCCTTCTCTGCCAATACCTTGACTACCCCTTCAGAATCATCAATAGCCTTAGCACGACTATTTGCCAAGAAAGGGAACTTTCCAACACGGTATTCAACACCAAGGGCCTTCACCTGCTCCTCGGTCTTACCAACGGAAGCAACCTCAGGGTGAGTATAGACAACTCCAGGGACCTTGTCATAATCTACATGGCCATGCTTGCCAGCTATGAACTCCACACAGGCAACTCCATCCTCTTCTGCCTTGTGAGCCAACATTGGTCCAGGAATTACATCCCCAATTGCAAACACGCCGGATACATTTGTTGCAAACCTTTCATTTACTAGAATTCTACCGATTTTGTCTGTTTCCACCCCAATTTTGTCCAGGCCGAGTCCAGAAGTGAATGGAGTCCTACCAGCAGAGACGAGAACCACGTCGGCTTCAAGTGTTGTTTGGTCACCGCCAGCTGCTGGCTCAAGTGTCAACTTCACACCGTCTCCAGAACTATCAACTCCTACCACCTTAGTTTTGAGCATGAATTTCATCTTCTGCTTCTCGAGTGAACGCTGGAATTGCTTGCGAATTTCCCCATCCATGCTAGGGACAATATCGGGAGCAAACTCAACAACAGTGACTTCTGAGCCAAGCCGACCCCATACAGAGCCCATCTCAAGGCCAATGTAGCCTGCCCCAATAACCACAAGTTTCTTGGGAATTTCTTTCAGAGCCAAAGCACCAGTGGATGATACAATTTTCTTTTCATCAATGGTGATTCCAGGGAGAGACTTGACATCAGAACCAGTTGCAATTATGATATTCTTGCCTTTAACAACTGCATTCCCCCCATCAATGGTGTCTACAGACACCTCAGAAGGGGAGATGAATTTGCCATATCCTTTCACATAGTTCACTTTGTTCTTCTTAAACAAACCTTCAATACCTCGTGTCAGGTTAGCAACAGCTTTATCTTTCTGGGCCATCATGGCAGGTAAATCAACTTCAACAGAAGAAAACTTCACACCATGATTGGCAAATGAATGCTGAGCTTCATGGAACATGTGGGATGAGTGAAGAAGTGCCTGAAACATAACAACAGTGAGGAAATTTTCTTATGCCAATAAAAAGAAGGAACTTTAATAAAATAAAAGAGCATTGGAATGAAGGCAGCAAGTTATTAACTTCATAAGACCACTTGAATCAGAAACTACCAAAATTTTCAAACAAGTCAGGAAAAAGTACAGAATTCCAATGACCCATTTCACTGAGAGCTGCCTACCATGCCAGTAGATGGTGGAGCCAACAGGATAAGAAGCATAGCTAGACATAATCAAATTCTCATATCAGCCAACGACACTTCTACTTTACAATTTCATCAATGCAGAAATTGATTCATCCTCGAATATGAAAGACATCCTTTATACACCCACAAAATTTTGCCATGTACTTTCTTAAATTTAGAACATGAAAGACCACAGCATACTTAGCAAAAGTAATTCACTTGACAATACAGATGCGCTCTTTCTTCCTTTTAACTGAAAATAAGAGCTCCTGGAATCAGGGAGATGGAGTAAAGAAAACAACTTTTCATCCAAAGAGAATTAAATCACAAGGACAGGTAATCTATCAAAGCTAATAGATCCGAACTGACACGAAACTTCATCCAAATAAATCACAAAAAATTTAATATAATTATTAAAATTATAAAACCGATTTACAAAAGAGAACAAAAGCTTTGAGAATTTACCTTGGAAGGGATACACCCAACATTGAGGCAAGTACCACCGAGAGTTCCACGTTTCTCGATGCAAGTGGTTTTAAGCCCAAGCTGAGCCGCCTTAATAGCAGCAACGTAACCACCAGGGCCGCCGCCGATAACAACGACGTCGTTATCCTCAGATCCCGAAGAGGCGAAGCCACGGGAGAAGCTAGTGAGGGAGAAGGAGTACTTGAGGGCATCAGGACTAGAATTCGATAAATTTCTTGTAAGAAGGTAAGCCTTTCTTCTTGCGAAGCATGCCATCGCCATCTTCGATTGCTTTTCCCCTTTTGCACAGATGAGTTCAGCTTATTATACCTAATAATCGAAACGAAAATTTGGAAAATAATTTTTCGTATTATTAACAATTAACAATTCAAACAAAAAAGGACCAGAAGGAAGAATATTTGGGTTTTATATTTATATATTTTTCTAGAATAATCTGGTGCAACCGATCTACAATTAATTAATAAGTCATATGGCATCCGAGCCGCTTGCTCAGTTTGACTTCCTTATTTTGTGCAATCAGAGCCTTTAATCTAGTCTTGATCATGGCTGTCAGTTTTGATTCAGAATAAGAATCCTTGTTTGATTTTGATTGATCTTAAATTAAAAAATTATTTTCAGGGTTTACTTGTAAATAATAATGGAATCTGATAATGTGATATTTTACCTCTTTGTCAGGCTCAAGTCCAAAATCGGAAGACAAATGGCGGCGTGTACGTTACGTCGAGAAGCAGGGAGTGATTCCTCCATTGCAAACTTTATTTTTTGCCAAAGATATATTTCCATTGCAAACTTGATAATGTAAATAAAATGGTGGCCTCAGATACCATACCTTCTTCATCTTCACCCAAAATATAGCCTAAAAGATTAGGCCTTTTTGAACCACTAACCCCAAAATCACATTACCATTTTGAAAGATCCATTGTTCAATATCTACCAAATTTTGTATTTTACGCAAATGAACCAAATAGTATAATGTAATAACAATGGTTTCAGTAACAATGTAAACGAAAATGGGGAAATAAAAAAAAAAAAAGACTTCTATTGTTATATAAAAAAAATAATCTGAAGTTCTCATTAAACGTAAAAATCCAGAAACATACAGTTTGCTCCACACTACAGCTATCCCAGTATACTCTCTCTTCTAGCACTACAAAACTGCTGGCTGCAATTTTTTCTAATCTATCTGAAACAGCCACTAACAGATATAAATCCTTTTATCATTAAGAATCTCAGTAAATAATACAAAATAATCTGTGTGTACAAATTCAATTGCCTTCCAACAAGTTCCTAAGTCTGTTTCTGGCCTCCTCAGTTAGACCGCAGCACTGGAACCTGCTCCTTTGTGGAGGGCAAGACTCAATAGGACCGGGAGAAGAGAAACAGATGATAACCACAGTGAGATTATCAGTTGAGTTTAGGCGTGTTGCTTCCTTGACGAGTTCTTTGGCACATAGTTCTGGGTTGTTGTGCTGCCTAAACCTACGACGGACAAACCTGACAGCTTCCTGACTTGAAATAACATCCCATATGCCATCACAACCAATGATCAAAAATTCATCTTCTTCTGTCAACATAAGCTGTCTAACATCTGGCTCTGCAATTAGAGGTGATGCAACTCCTAGTGGGAGTTTCAAGTCCCAATCTCCAAGAGCTCTAGTAACTGACAGATAACCATTCAGATATTCATCTTCAATGTAGCCACCCAACTCCTCCACACGCTTGCGTTCTGGCAAATAAGAAGGTCGATGATCTTGGGACATATCAACAGCTACACCTTTTCTGCATAAAACTGCCCGGCAGTCTCCAGCATTTGCAACCAGTAGATTCCTTCCAAGAACTAGGGCAGTCAGTGCTGTGGTTCCACAAGAGGTGCTAACACTGCTTTCACCAGCCAATGCAGTGTCTGCTAACAAAAATGCTTTCCTATGGGAATCCACCAATGCCTCTAAGAAGACAGCATCAATATCAGATGTTTGTGGCAACTCAGCATCCTCAAAAAACAACCTCATGGCATTTCTCTTAATGTAAGAGGCAGCGTCAGGGCCACCATGACCATCAAAAACAGCATAAAAAGAACTGGGGCACTTGAAGAAAGAACCCAGATGAACAGATAGATCATCAATCCGAATATGTTCATCATCCATGGATGGTCTTGTTCCAATGTCAGAATAGCTACCAGAGCTAATGCTGGGAAAAGACTTAACAGCAGAAGAATCCACAGCTTCTTTCATTGTCTCTGAGCAACTCACATCCTATAATGCAAGACGGGAAGTGGTTAGTCCATGTTCTGATGAGTTCAAGAGACAATATAAATAAACAAAACAAGAAAACAACATAGAGAGAGAGGATAATTAAACTAATCTAATATATGGAACATATTCCGGTGATATTCAACAAAATTCAGGCAGACCCAATTTATTTTATGGCTTATATCACCATAGCAAGCAATTAAACAAGCCAAGTTAAACAGAAACTATTGTAAACTACGATAGCATTCAGATTTTTTATATGCAAAAACATGATTCAGTACCAATTAATCAGGACCTGTACAAATCAGGATCGAATTGCCATATATACACAACGAACAAGTGCAGATATAAGCTAGCTACTTTAATCCATCGACAAACAAACAAGTGGAGATAGAAGCTACTCTTATCGATCGAAAAATAACAAGAGCCCGTACAAAATCAGAAACCTAACAAAACCAATCAAACCCTGTAATCACCGAAACAAATCATTCCATATCAACCAGGCAACCATAAAAATCACCGTGAAACAAATCCAACAGAAACAAAACCATTGAAATTCTAAGAGAACCATCAAGACAAAAATACTAACCGATCCAAATGGGGATATGTCGGTGGTAGTGGACTCAAAGATCGGCGGCGGCGATGGAGAAGTCACCTCGACGTTCAAGTTCTGTAAATGATACTGCACATCGAGAACCGCCGGCATGCTTTGTTGACAAATAATCTCCGCTTCAGCAGCAACAACCAATTTCTGACTCACAATCATCTTGGAAAAAAAGAAAAAAAAGCCGTCCTTCTTCTTCCTCTCGAAGTAGTTCTTCAAGAACGAAATTAGGGTTTGAAAGTGAGAAATCAAGAAATATCAGACGCTTCTTCACGTAGTTGAGAAGAGATCTAACTAGAAATCAAAATCAATTAGGGTTTGCAAATTGCAATTGCGATAGATGTTTTTCTCTCTCGTGTCGATCTTCAGGTGTGAATATTGTGTAATTAATGTGAAGTTTAGAGCAGAAAGAGTGCCTTTTATACCTCCCCGATTTAATTAATTAAATCGTGATCCGGGTGCGATTTGGATTAGTACTGTAACTAATTACGCGTTATTTTTTTTATACTGCATTAAAACATGGAACTCACCTTTAGCAACTTTTATTTTTTAGTTTTATAAATTAAATATAGTTCCAATTTTTTTATTTAAAACTCATTCCTTTTTTTTTTTAATATCAAAACTAATTCTATTTAACCTTTGCCAAATCTAAATTTGTGGATCTTCTCCCTAGTATTTCAATTGAATAAAATACAATTTCAGCATAATTTATGTAATCTAAAAGTTTTCAATGCTCATTTATTATGGTGGTAGACTATTTATAATAGTATTAAAGTATTTTTATATCAGTAAGTGGCTTGGAACGGTGTCACACGAAAGGTTTGAGCGATGCCACGTGGATGGTCAGCTACTCAAAGACAATTAGGCCAGACCAGGCCCATTGTTAATTGGTGGCATATCGGTGGTTGATGGGCCATGCAGGTTTTCGGGTTCGGGTGACCTCTCCGGCTTGGTCGCACAGAAAGGTCTCTTAACCGACCTCTTTGTCGAAAAAACTCCAACCTCTTATTAAGATATAGCAGATAACCTTATCAGATTTTGACACTGTCAAATTTCAATACATATTAACCAATAAGTATCAACAATTGAACTTTTTACTAATAAGTATCAACAATTCGTCATCAATGAAAAATATGTTTGATAACAATTTTTAATGTACTTTTTGCATTTTTTAGCACACAATAAAGATAATTTTTAGAGTTAACATTTTAGATTTCAATTTTAAATTTTAACATTTCGTAGACAGTTATCAGAAACAACTATTTACATGAACAAATAAATGATTTAAACATTTAATTTTAAAAAAAAATCATTTACATATATTGCTATCAAATTGTCTTGACTGGAGCACCTAAACCAAAGTAGAATTAAAGGTAAATGTAGCTTTTGCAATTTATCTTATGGAAATGGGTTTTGGTAGAGACACGTAAGGGGTTCAAATCTGACGTGGATACCAAATTAGATGCGTGTGTGAGGCACACTACACTAGCATTCTATATAATAGATAAGAAACGGCGACGTTTGGAAGTTTGAAACTTTGCGGCTGTCGTTGAATTACGTGTAGATTCCATTTCCAGGCGGTGGTGGTGGGTTTAAAATGTTGGGTTATTGCTTGCTTTCCTTCAACGAGTCATTTCCCACTAGTAAAAGAAAAGGGTTACTAATGGACATGAAGTGCCGCCTCTTTCCTTCTACTTGAAGCATGTAATTATAATTTGTTTAATTTAATCGTATTTGATTAAGTCCTTGTTATTCTTGAAATTTCTAAGCTTTTGTTTTGCTTATTAATCAATGTTTGACTTTAATTTGAATTGTTAATTAACTTATACGTGTCAATCTTTGGTGTATTTCTAGATTAATGTAATGTTTCAAATGGAAAAAATATTTAGGGCTTAAGAAATGGATTAAGCCCTAAAGTCTCAAAAATTCAAGAAATGAAGTAGTAATAATTTTTATAGATTAAAAAATTAGCAAAGAAACTCATTTTCATTGCAGTTTTAAAAAAATATTAAAAAAAAAAGATGGGAAACTTGTTCATCACGCTTCCTAATTGTCATATAAATCATAAAAGAACTAATTTTTAATTGATTCTTTTTAATTATTGTTGAGTTGTAATCAATCCAAATATTCATGGAAAAACCAATAACATACGTCTTTCTTTGTAATCAACACGTGGTTTCTACTCAAGAATTATTATAATTGAATCCAAAATGGATGCATTGCATTTTAATCTTGGATTAATAATTAATTGCAAGGTCACTTTCATTATAGAGTAAGATAATTATTAGATTGGTAATTTTACTATTAGTATTAATTAATTAGTAGCCATGCATGATTTATCACAATATGGGTTGTGTAAATAGACTTTGCTACGGTTATCTTTATGACTGACTCTATTATATTTTAGCCAATAATCAATTTACAAATTAGTAATGTAATTAATGTAATGTTTTAAGCCAAAGTTATATTAGTATATGATTACTTCACATTTCTTCTTTCTATCCAATCACATTTTTCATGCACTTTTATAGTGTAGTTTTTTTTTTTTTTTACCAAAACTTTTATAGTGTTGTTTACTAATTTAAAAAGCCATACCTTTTATTAGTATTCGGTTAGATAACGTTTTAAATAATTATGTTTTACTTTTTATATACCACTTTGCGGCGGAGGCACTAGCTTTTGGTTTCGCTTTGGGCTAGTTAAAGATGAACCCATTATTTTTTCATATTTTCAGGGACTTGTTTTAAAATTATGTTCTCATTTTACTAATTTGTTATCTCTAGGGTTTGATTATTAAGTATTGTAAAAGCATAATTACTCAATAAAATTGATTTCTCCATTCTTTGGATTTAAAGATGAACTAATGCTTCGCAACATTCACTCACTAGCACGTGTGTGTCTTTTAAATACGATAACTTTTACGTACAAGAGGATGTTTCCATTTTTTATTCGCTACTTATTTTACAATATAAGCAAAATGATGTTTTCTTCTATAATTTTTATAAAATTTATTTGAAGGCAAAATAAATATAAAATAATTAATTAAGTATTTTTCAACGGGTAAAATGTAGTTATTCGAACAAAATAGAAATATCATTTAACCTTCCACTAAAATTAAAATCTAATTGCAAAAGAATACTTTTTTGTTTTTGAAAAATACTTGTCAAATACTTACAAACAGCAAATAAACGTTTAACAAATTAAAATTAAACACTTGGTGCAGATTTTCCTTCAAGAAAAAAAAAAAAACACGGTGGAGGTTTTTTTTTTTTTTCGACTTTACGAGAAAGGAACATAAATATCAGTAGAATAACAAGAAGGAAATTCAATCATGTGGTTCATGATTACTGAGACACTGGTTCTGGACCAGTAGATTTTTTCCCCTTTTAACTCTTAAAAAATGGCATAAACATCTTGCCTTTTTTATTGCAACAGGGCACTAATTAAGTGGTCCGTAATGTGTCCTTATCATGTTTATTAGTTTAATCATTTTCCGTTACTGCGTCATATTAGGAAGTAGTGACGAGAAACTTTTACGTCCAAGTTTTTTTATGATACGTGTCAAGATGGGAATCACTCGTAGATTTGAATCTTATACCTGCCAAATAATTCATCTCAATCTTATTACTTTGTTCTTCCAATTTCTAGCCAACCATATCACTTGCCTATAACAGTTTTAGATAGATTTATGCTTATCAATATAAATTGAGTGGTTATTTTGACACGTGGTTACCACATTTTGTAAGTTATTTTTAAGTTAAAAACTAGTTATTTATCTATTTATTTTGTTTTATTTTTTTAAAATAAATTGTTGCTTTTTAATATTTTTAAAAAGTTAAAACTTGGATATGGTCTCAGCTGGTTAAGATTTAGTAGTTCACAGTTATGCTTAACTTATATCGGACCCAATCTCGGCGGTTTGGGCGGACCAACTCGGTGATTTGGTTGGCGTTGAGGTGGCGGTTTGGACGGTTTCAAGTAGGGGTGTTCAGGTTCGGTTCGGTTACCGAACCGATAGTGGCGAACCGAAGAAAACCGAAAACCGATAGTGTAGAACCGTAACCAAACCGAACCAAAATTATCGGTTCGGTTCGTTCATATAAAAACCTATAATTAAAATAAATTAATAAATTAAGTGTAAAACGACTATATTTCGGTATAAAACGACGGCGTTTTAAGGAAAATTAAAGGTTTTTAGGCTTATCGGTCGGTTCGGTTCGGTTCGTAAATGACAAAAACCGAAACCGAACCGATAATTTCGATTCGGTTCACGGTTCGGCTTTCGGTTCACGGTTTTTTTTGAACACCCCTAGTTTCAAGTTCGTTAGGGCCAACAACGGTTACAACTCAAAATAAAATAAACCTAAATTGGATTGACTTTCTCACAATTTGAGTTGGAAATTTCATGATTACAAAAATGTCGACAAGTCAATTTCGATTAATTGCAGTTCTTGACTAGGCGGTTCGGAGTGAACCGACCAGGGCCATGTGTAAGTGAAAAAAGTGAAAAACCCTTTAATTATATATATATAACCCGAAAACTTATATAAAAAAAATAACATGAAATTTGTTAAATTAAATACTTTGATTTTAGTTTAATAATAACACTTTAAATATAAATTTAAATTGGAAAGTTATTCAAATTATTTTCCCTTATAAATATATTAATTTTGTTAATTGGCTTGAATGGATGGATAAATTGAAGATATTAACTTTGTTGATTAACTTTGTAACACCCCAAATCCGACTTATAAATAAACCAGACTGAGGTGTCACTGATCTCTTCACTTTGCCAATTCATATGCTTAAAAATGAAAAACTACAAAGCACCTCAAGTTTTTCTTTTTTAATAAGAATAACAACTACACACGTTTTAATAATTTACTATTCTAAATATTACAATAACAGCTACAATCACCAATTTTACTTGTCTCTATTCGCACACAATTAAATCCTGATATAGCTAGTATATGCCAATCTATAATAAACCGAGGATTATACCAAAATCTGTCTTATGGGAGCTGACCAAGAAAATACTGCCACTCAACTTCTTCTAGCTACGGACCTGCGAGTTACAAAAATAACTCGCTGAGTAACTCCATGCTCAGTGGATACAATAAATATAATTTATTCATTAAAAGCATTTCACAAACAATTCATAAGGTAGCAGCCTTGGACTGCTGACGATAAATACTTTTTATATCTTTGAGAAAATAATAAATACAAATGCGTTATGCAGATGTTAAATCGGAAATTCATTTATAACACAGTTCTCTTTCTAAAGCCAGTTGACGAATTCATTTCGTAAAATCATATGTATCATAATTATATCCACAGAGTAAAACATACAATAAAATCCATCAACATTTAATAAAATTCATCTCATAAATCAATTACCGTTTAGAGCAAATAATTCATTTCATTTTTACTCTACTGGCCTATTGGGCTTCCTATGATAAGTCCAAGA
>CATIWJ010370696.1:0-14509 GCA_949640765.1 Croton laevigatus
GATGTAAGGGACGTGGTTTTGGGAAGAACCACTAGTTTATGTTTTAATTTTCAAACTAAGGTTACTTTGGGGATTAAAATTTCTTCTCTTTCTTTTTTTCTTTCAGCCGTTTCTAACTTAACAGAAAATTTGAAAAACTAATGGCGTGGTGGCATTTTAATAATTTAGGCCAAACGTATCGGCTATAAGAGCAATTTTCTGAAAATATTGTGGTATAATAGTAAACTGGCCAAACCTTAATGCTAAATTAGTAATTTTCCCAAATTATAATTATTCCTTAGTTTGGAGATTGAATCTCCAGGTTATAATATTCGCTCCTTTCAACCATCAATCGTAATGATTATAATACCAAATTAAAGTCGTCAGAGAAAAAGTTTTTGTTTGGTGGATGTGTTCCAACCCTCTAACCAGTGCTAATGGTGGTGGTTGCTTTGCAGCATCGAAAGGCAAAAGAGCTTGTGTGAACTGGAAAAATAAAAGAGGAGATTTTTAGGGTTAATGTAAAAAGTTGTCATTTTCATAAGAGGGGGAAGATAGCACGTATTGAAAGCTGATAGGTAGTATATAATATCAAATTTTAATAATGTAGTAAGTAGCACATTTTACCTAAATTAAAATCTAAAATCCTATTTTTCTTCGTCTAATTTTTCTTCTTATTCTTTGTTCTCATATTTATGTTCGTTGATTTTGAAGAGCATAGACACAAAAATGGTAATTAGTATTTAAGGAAAGAAGAATAAGCCATATACCATTTACCAATATCATACTCTATTTATATATATCAGTGCATATGAACCATATATGTTTATTACATATAAGCCATATGCCGTACATATGATATATATACTCATACATATGCAAGTACATGCGCATCATCTTCTTTAAAAAAAAGTCTTAGACCAATACCATACTCTATTTATATATATTAGTGCATATGAACTATATATATTTAGTACATATAAGCCATATGTCAGTGCATATGATATATATGCTCAATGCATATGGTTCATACATATGCAAGTACATGCGCATCATCTTCTTTAAAAAAAAATCTTAGTCACCATAATAGATTCTCTCTCATTCATAAACAACAACAAATCATAAATTAAAAGAATAAGAATAATCATAAACACTAAACACAAAATAAATCAAATATTAAAAGAAGAAGAAGAAGAACACAATCTGGAACTCCAATGGACAACAAAAATAATCAGTTGCAAATCTTGCGATGGTGGTGGCGACTGAAACGATGGAGATAATGCTTCTTTTTTTGGACGATGGAGCCTTTATCGTCTACTCTGCTTCTATTTTTATTTTTATTATTATTTTAATTTTGTTACTAGTTAATTAAAAGGGTAAGAAAATAATTTTAACTCCAAATGTGCTATTTACTTAATTTTGAAAACAGTATGCTATTTAATAAATTGAAACTTCAAATGTAATATATATTATCATGTTCCGTTTCATAATAATTAGTTATAAAACCATTTGGAAAAAATACTATAAATTTTTATTACGTAATTAATTACTTACTTCCTCCAATTTCAAAACTAATTAAAAATCCCTCAACTTTACAATAATCGTATTACTTGGTTCTTCTATATTATTTAAAAATAAAAAAATAAAAAACTAGCATCCTTTTAAATTGTTTTGACAAAAATAATCTTATTTTATTTTTTTTACAAAATTAGCATTTTTTTCAAAAATTTATGAAAAAACTAACTGTTTTTAATTGATTTTTGGAGCTTGAAAATTTGTTTGGTTGGTTTGACAATTTTTTTTCTTTGTTTGATGATTTTTTATTTTGATTTTGTGTGTTTTTAGGGTGTATAAGATATATAACGTGTATTTTGTAGGGTGCAGTAATTTTTGTTGTTTTTGCTATAAATAATAGATAACTATTTTTATAAACAAAAGTTAAAAAAAATAGCTAGTTTTGTCAACATTTGTTAAAAAGAGTAGCTAGTTTTTTCTGTTTTTAACTAAGGTAGCTAGTTTTGTTAACAAAAGTTTAAAAAATAATTTTTTTTTCGAACATTTGTTATAAAAGATGCTAGTTTTATCATCTCCTCTTATTTTTTTAAATTAATTTTTCCGTTAATTTTATTACAATAAACTATTTTACCCTATTATTTTAAAAAATTGATTTTTTTATGCTCATATTTTTTTATTATGAAGAAACTGCACTTATTCTTTCACGTAGTTGTGATTTACAAAACCATTTCTTTCTATAATTTCACTTTAAAGAGATAATCAAGTGGCTTGCACATATAAGAAAAGATTCATAGTGATATTCGAGGCATATTTGATCTACCCCAATTGTTATTCTAATATTTTGAAATGGTAAATATGAGAGATTTTTTTTTTTTAAATGACAGCTTAAATATTTTTCATTTACCCACTAAAATAGTAGCGCCAAATATTTCTATTTACCCACAAAAATAGTAGCACCCAAAAAAAGGAAGCTTGTGCAGAAAGGAAATCAAATCCAATCAGCCAATAATACAATCACTACTTGTATTTTGGTACCATCACAAGTGCAAAAAATATTCCAAACTTAATTCTTTTGGAACCTTTTATCACAAATAATATTTCATTCTTGTATAGTGTTGTCCTGGTTCAATATCCAGCTTTTACAATTTTCAAGTTCTAATTGCTTGAAACAGATTAACAGAAATAATTATCAAAGGAATGTAAGTTACAAGTTTCATGAATTTCAATAGTAAGAACATGTGACACTTGAATCGTTTCAACCTTCTCAAGACTTTCTTCACTTGTTTTCTGTTGCATTGCAAGTTTGACAAATGCTGAAATTGCTTCTGCAGTTTCCTTTGCTTTGGCGATCTTGTAGCAAGAGTTTTAAAATCTTATAAATAGAAGAAGAATAATTAAGTCAGCAGTAAAAAGGTGTTCTTCAACCTTGGTAGTCAAGTCAATAAATACTGTGTTTGTAGGACACAATCAGGCTACAGCATCAGCCTGTCTTTTGGTCAATTGTGCATAAAGGCCATCTTGATGAAGAAGTTCCCTGTGATTGCCCATCTGCATGGAGGAAATTTGCAACATGGCTGATTCAGAATACAACGTGGGTTTGCGTTGCTAGTTGCTTGTGTTATTGGATTTAAAATTTATCAAAATATTAGGGATGAAACAAGAATTATGGTGCAGCAAACATAATCTTTGAATGCGCAAGATTGGTTTAAGACTTAATATTAAAGAGTTCCAACAAAACTGACAAAAAATACCAACCTCAACAACTTTACCACCATTCATCACCACGATACGGTCAGCAGCTTGAATTGTGGAAAGCCTACAAAAGTGAACCATTTAGACTTCGATTCATATAAAAGATACTTGAAAAAGGGCAGCAAAGGCCTACCTATGTGCAATTACTATGACTGTTCTCTTTGTTGTCAAGTCACTTCTAACTGCTCGAAGGACGCCCTAGACATGGTCACAGATGACAAACAAAAAAGTCCAGTTTCTATTAATGCTTGCAATAAAGCAGGTACGAAAGGGGGTCAACAATTGCATATAGCACAAAAGTAGATACCTTAATATTGTGCTCACTCTCTGCATCCAGAGCACTAGTAGCTTCATCAAGGATCAAAATTGATGGATCTCGGAGAATAGCGCGAGCAATGGCAATTCGCTGCTTCTGACCCCCGCTGAGCAAATCATCATCAACGACCGTTTTATAACCGTTGGGCAGAGACAAGATGAAATCATGAGCATACGCTTGCTTGGCAGCCCACTCAACATCTTTCTGGTCTGTATCTCGTGGGCATCCATATCTAATATTCGAACTGATATCCATACGGAAAAGTTTTGGTTCCTGTGTAAACAAATCAACATAAAACAACCTTTTGGTCATTATAAATTTCTTTTTCATGAAGGAAATCTGTTGGATTTTCAGAAACACATTGTAATGCTAGAAGTAAATGGACCTGTCCCACATATCCAATTCTTTCCCTCAACCACTTGATGTCCAACTCTTTAAGGGAGTAGCCATCTATTAAAATCTGCAATTGAAGTAATAGATACTTAGAAAGGTTCAACTTAAATTTTAGGGCATTCTTCAGACAGACCAGGAAGGAAGTCATCAATGAACTATTAAAAATACAATTAGGCCAAGTTTTCAACTGCTGGATGTAAAGAATGTGAATATATAATGAGACGGTAAACAAAAGCCTCAACAACTAGTCAAAAAGAAATCATGCAAGATCTACAAAATGGAAGAAATAATAATAAACTTCATTTAAAACTTGATGCTGACATAGAAAAGGGAAGTGACAAGCATCCTTCTCGAATGTATTAACCTACACATTCTTAGAAAACTGCTAGTGAATAAATAGTAATTATGCTAGTATTCCCACTGCCATTAGGGGTGTAAATGAGTAGAACGGCGAGTTGCTCGCGAGCATGTTTCAATTAGCTATAAACGAGCACGCTTGTGAGCAGTTCATGAGTACCCACCTATAAAACCAAAAAGATGTGTTTCTTTGTGTGTCCAATTATTTATGTTTTTAGGAAGTGAATATATGACTTCCAATTTATTTCTTCCCGAGCTTTGTAAGGTGAAAATATCATTGAATGAAGCATGTTTAAGTGACGATGAATTTTTGAAAGCTATGGGAGAAAAGATGAAAAAAAAGTTTGATAAATATTGGGGCGAGTGTAATTGATAAACGAGCATTCGAGCTTGAGCGGCTCGTTTATTATTGAGCCTAAACGAGCCGCTCACGAGCGTAATTTTATGCTCGCCAAATAAACGAGCCGAGCACGAGCTCCATTTTTACACTCGTTTATTAAACGAGCAGAGCTCGAGCATGCCACTGCTCGGCTCGGCTCGACTCGTTTACACACCTAACTGCCATCAAGCAACCATAAAAAGATGTACGGCACATACTGAAAGCAGCTTGGAGAACTTAACCTAAACACTTCCGTGTAATTTGATACTTAATTGCAAAGCATAAACAGTACACATCTAAGACGTTACTTCAAAGTCAAGGGACAACAAGTGAAACTTTACCTGACCACTTGTTGGCACATAGAGACGAAGCAAGAGACTCACCAATGTGCTTTTCCCACTACCACTGAGACCAACCTGAAAAGGTAAAGAAAAACATAAACAATTTCCAGAGATCACATAGAAGCAAGAGGTTATGCCAAATAATAATACACTTACAAGTGCAACGACTTCACCTGGATTCACTGAAATGTCTACATTTTTCAGAACAGAAACCTGTCCAAAATCCAGATATCAGTGAAGATACTGATTTTATAAAAATATAATATAGCACTGAAAAATAGTATCTATGGAATAAGAAACCATAAAATATCAGGAGTCAGATGTTGAATTATCATACCTCTGTCCTTGATGGATAACAGAAGGATACATTTACAAATTCTATACGTCCCATCAGCCTCCGCAACTCTAGTCCTAAAAATGGTATTCATATCAAAAAATTTAAAACTAGTATTACAAGGAAGTCGCAAGTGAAAAGATATGGAGAAAAGTCATTTCCTAAATACTTATGCTAGGAGCCAAACTTATCTTCACGTCTTATATAAATAGTACTTGCTTAAACAAAATATTAAAAGAAAAAAAAAAAAAAAAGAACAAGAAAGAAAGAAATGCAATAATGTGGATGCCTGAAAAAATGTTGATTTCTAAGGTTTTGTTGGAGGCTATTATTAAACCCATTAAGTCCTTGACAAAGGTTTAAGCAGTCAACCCTAAGAAAATAATTGAAAAATAAACTTTCATCATAAATATCTGCAGCTGTTCGTTGAGAACATACTGAAAAAGAAACAATGTCTTCCAAAATTTGTTCCACAGCTTGGGTAAATTTCCAGAAACAAGGGGACATGATCATGTATAGCATTTTTTAATATCATGATCTCTATAAAATTGATTAATGCACAATTCAAAGAAAGAATGAAAAAGATTGCTCAAAATAAAAGAATGTAATCATATGAGACACCAGTTGAAGTTAGCATGCTAGTACCTTTTGATGCGAATTGGTCACTTGGCAAGAGATCCATCATTTGGAAGACTTTTTCACTTGCCCCAACAGACTGCATCAAAGATGATAAATTATCCCCCACCCACCATGTAGAATATATCAGCCATTCGCTGTACAGGATGAACTTTGTCAATTTCTCTGCTGTAATATGACCAGACAGAATGGACATTCCTCCTACCAGCACTGCAATGATCTACAAAGACAAGCACAATAATATAATATTACATAAAAAACAAGCTTCCCAAAAGCAAACAAGACAAATAAGCATTACCTAAACCTGCATCTCAAATAAACAAGCCATTTTTTATGCTTGCATATTATAACTTGAAAAAAAAGGTCCTAACTGGGTTTTTGAAATATGTCAATAAAGTAAAAAAGGATACAAGCAGAAAAATTGCCTCACTTGACAAGTATGACATGCATTAGTATCCATTGACAATAAATTAAGGATCATAGCATGTGCCAATCAAATGCTTGATTAGCTCCTACAATTGCAAACCAATGACGAAGCACTTTCACAAAGTAGCTAAATACATACTCTGCTTCTTTTTTGAAACAATGATTACAAGTTTTTTACAATATCCAAAGTTTTTAGAAATAAAAATGAAAAGAAAAGAGTTGGACCTGTGTGGAGTGATAAAGTGTGTTGAAGCTCATATTCCAAAATCCATAAGCTACACTTTGCTTCAAGTTTACATCAGCCAGTTTCTCCAGCCATAGCTTATACCTATGAACCAAAGATGTATACTCTTTTCATTGGAAGAAAATTAACTACAGCAACCAAGCAAGAGTGTTCTTGGGGGGGATTGGACATTCCACAGTGGAAGCGTCTCGAGTGAGATATTATTGGAAATAAACTTCAGCATATTTTACCTTTCAAATTCTAGTTTTTCCGTCCCATAAGTACGAACTGTTCTCACCAGAGAGAACGTCTCTTGTGCCACCTGCATAAAATCATTCATTTTTAGCTTTTCTCAGTACATAACTAAAAAATAATCTTCTCCAATTACTTGGGGATAAGTTGTTTTATTCTACTTCATTAGCAGAAGCCGTGAACTCTTGAGTTAACTTTCCTGCCTTCTTCTGGTATCTAACAAAGAAAACATGAATAAATTATAGCCACAAGCATTCGAAAAATAAGTTCAAAATAGATGAGACAGAAACATGATATAATTTAACTTAGAGCAATAAATTTTAATATGCCTATGCAAATATGCATCAGCATGTGAAACAATCGAAGTCAGTATCTCCTATAAAGCCTTATGGAACTTTGTTTTCCTCCAAAAATACAACCTGCTGTTATATTTTCGTTTCCATAGCATCCTTCAAATATTGACATTAGTCCCCACAAAAATTTTTATTTTCCATCAGACTCAATTATGATTGTTCACTTTCAGGGTACCTCAAGTTTAGTGGAGGAAACGCAAAAATAAAGTACAAAATCTTACTTGCCATATATCACCATTACACCAGCTAATGTTGAGCATATTGCCAGCGTACATAAACCAAGTGGCAAGGATAATATCAGCAAGTAGGTCAAGGCACCTGTACCCTAGAATAGAGGCACAGACTAGAGATAAGTTTCTTATATTATAAGCAAACAAGTAAAGTTGACAGGTTTATCAAAATAACCTGCACAGTATTGCGTAGTATCAGATTAAGATCATTCCCAATAACACGAGACACTTGCAGACAATCTGACCCAAGCCTACTTGTCAAATCACCAACTGTTTCATCGTCAAAGAAAGATATATCCTATAACAGATGTGCCATTAATACTAGTTAATTCATAAGCCACAACATCAAGTGCAACTACAAATTGCAATAACATTTCTACATGGAAATTGCATCAGGACCAAATAAAAATAAACCTGCAGAAGAAGAACAGAATATAATGTTTCCCTCATTCTCTTCACCTGCGAAATGTGAGAATGAACAAGTCAACCCAACATATATATATGAAGAGGAAATATAGTTCTGAATTGCTCAGCAATTTTCTTAACTCAAGCAAGATGTTTTAGAATTATAGGACAGGATCCAAAACACTATGAAAATTGCCATAAAACACAAAAAAAGGGTAGCCAAAAATAGTCTATTACTTGAGGAAGCTGAAAACAAAGCAACTTACAAGGATCATATTTGCAATGCCGAAGAAGCATCCTCGTAAACCACTGAAATTTAGCATAAAAATAGTTTACAGGATCAGTTTGATTGATAGATGCTTCATCAAGAAATATCAAATTCCATACACAGAAAGTAAAAAGTTTCCTCATTCCTGTCTTAGGCAAATGTTCAAAACAACAAACAGAAAAAGATAATAACGTGTTGCTAGAATTTTGATTCCAATCAGATAAGAAGAGAAACGATACCATATTCACAACAAAAGATAAATATGTAGTGGAAGTGAATGAAAAAAAAAATCATAAGTAATTGCATGTAAATTGTAGCATAAGCTAAACATTGATAAATGCAAACACAAGTCATACTCATACTCCAGTTTACAACTAACAGAAGAAAGGAATATTGACCATACAAGATTTTGACCTGCATATTCCGGCAACAATACATAACACCGCCAACAGACGGACGTTATTGTAGAAAACTGCAATTTCAGTATTTTTTGCAGAAAAGATTGACCCTGTTAAGTAATGCGGTATTGCGATTTCCGAAACCTGAGCCAAGAACAGGTATAGAAAAGAAAAGAAGTAACTAAAACAGAAAATTATCAAGAAAATTACTAATAAGCGAAAAGACAGTTAACATGACAGTCACCGCTGCAACGATTAAAGCAGAGAAAGCTGCAAAAATGACCCAGCGATCCATAGCTACCAACTGCCACATACGGCCAAGCGCCCGCCACAAGCTCACTGGTTTAGCTGAAAACTTAACCTCTACATCCTCAGAGAAGCTCCACCAATTTCCACCAGGCAAAATTGACGGAAGAAACTCAAAAAACTTTACAATTCTCTCATGCAACTCAATATTTCGCCCACTCTGATCTCCTTCAAATAGTTCTATATCATCATCATCATTCTTCGCTATGGAATATCCATTAACTGAAGAAGAATTTACAGCGTAGAAGCGACGCAGTTTACTGCTATGAGAAAAGCTTGAAGGAGGAGAGAATCTGAGTTTGGTACTGGCAGCTGAACGGAAGTTGAGAGGTGGCTGTCGTTGCTTATAATCAAGCGAAGGGACGAATCGACACCGTGTATGGCAGAGTAGCAGAGGCTGCAGAGCCATTGATTCTGTGTTAGCAGAGAACCAATTGAAGTGGAAATTGAAATTGGAATGATTTTTATTTTCATTATTTAATAGTAATTAGTATTATGTTGTCTGAAACGTTTAAAACAAAATTGAATCAGGACCGTAAGATTAGATCATCCTGATAGTTGCGACAAAACGACACAGTTTAAAACCGGTACACAATAGTGTCGTGTTTGGCAATAGTACATAGACGATTGTAACAGTCCCCTAATCATGTCTCGTCCAAATAGCGCCACGTTAACATTCTTCCAGACGGAAATACCCTTGAGATAGCCTTCTACGACAAGGATAGTTTAGTAATTACGTATTTAAACTCACGGAAATATCTGCACCACAGCCGTGTCAAAAACGGCCATTCCATATCACTTATTTTCTCTCTCCGCCGGCAGCGCCGCCATGGCTGTGGTTGTTGGAAATTTAGCTTTACTACTTGACTTGGCCTCTCCTAGAACTGCAATTCCGGACCGGAAGGCCCGGCCGGTTGCAATCGACGTAATTTTGAATCTTCCGAAGAGAGATTCTCTCGCTTATGCTGCTTCTCTGATCAGTAAGAGCTTTGAATCAGACGGCGAAGGACGGAGTCAAAGGATAGTTGTGCGAGGAAGAGCGAACTCGAAAATGAACGGTGTAGATTTCGATAGTGATGAAGAGAACGGGGAAGGAAATGGAAAAGGGAACGGAGAGGGAGAGGAAGAGGGAGAAGAGGAGGAATTCGATTGGGAGAAGGAGATGAAAATGAGAGTAAAAGAAATTGAAGATATGAGAGAGTTGGAAAAGAAAGCAGAGGAGTTGCAGAGTAAAGCAGAGGATAGTGAAAGTGAGGGTAGAGAGGAGACTGAAGAAGAAAAGAAGATGAGAGTGAGAAAAGAACTGGAAAAGGTCGTTTCTTTATCCATTACAAACCCTTCTTTTGAAATTTAGAGAAGCTGATTTGTTTCAATTTGGCTGATTTGGTTGATTCTGCAAGTGCAGGTAGCTCAAGAACAAGCAGAGAGACGAGCAACAGCTCAATTGATGTTTGAATTGGGACAAAAGGCTTATGGAAAGGGCATGTATTCGCGGGCTATTGAGTTTCTTGAAGCTGCACTAACGATAATTCCAAGAGTTACGATGTTTGGTGGTGAGGTTGGATTTCTAACAACCAGTGACGTTAGTTTCTGCTGCAAATTTTTTTTTTCCTAAATATTTCCATACTGGACTAAATTAATAATTGTTGTGATTGTGCTTCAGATTCAAATATGGCTGGCTATGGCTTATGAGGCTAATAACCGCCATGCAGACTGCATAGCTCTTTACCAAGAATTGGAAAAGCAACACCCAAGTGTCAGTATCAGGCGTCAAGCTGCTGATCTTCGATATATTTTGCAAGCGCCTAAACTGAAGATATCCCAGGAGGAGATGGTTACCATTCCACTTATTGGTTCAAGTTATGACAGGTGAGACTTTATGATACATAATGTTAAGATTCTGAATGTTTTTGGTGTTCTTTATACTCTGATACTTATGCATTTTATATGTTCATAACGAACTATGCTATCGCCTTGAGTTAGGCTTTTGAATCCTTATGTTAGTGTTTAGAAAACATGCTCTTAGATATTTGAATTAGGCTTTTTGAATCCTTATGTTAGTGTTTAGAAAGCATGCTCTTAGATCTTTACAACTTTAAAACTTATGAATGCCACATTAGATGGATTGTTACATCTTTTCGATCTGGAAATAACTCCCATTTAGCTATGTTGTCATGAAGAGTTAAATAATTTTGCTTTTCAATTTGATTTGCTACTATGAGCAATTTAGCAATGATGTAGCTTTGCAATATCGACCATTCTTTCACTTAGTGCGACTGTTGTTAGTCTTATCTTTCCTATCTAATTCATTTGAATTATTGGAATCCAAGTGGGGTAGTGAAACTCTTTCCATTTGATGGATTTGGTATACATTTGTGAATAAAAATGTCTAGCAAATGAGTTGCCGTCAATCCCTCGGAAACGTGCATATGATGTCCGTATTTTTTTCACCAAGCCATAGCAATTTGCAGCACAACCAATGCATATAATGCCTGCAGTGGTGTTCCACCTACTTACACCTACTTGAATCTTTTTCTTTCAGCTCATTAGATTCTCTCTTCCTTTGTTAGTCAATTAATCTCTTGATTCTAGTAGTGAAGATCCTTGATAATGTGTTGATACATACTATGCATAAACTAACATCGTCTTCATCCAATCAATTTATATGTAAATTTTTGCTCCCTGTTACTCCATCTTCACCATGTCATGGACTCGTGGTCATGGCCTACTTACTGGCGTGGTCATTTTGTTTCGGTATGCCCACCAGTGGTATGCCATTGTTCAATGGCTATGCACCATTGGACTTGCCTAGATTGTCACTTTATGTTTAGAAATACCATCCAGAATATTGTACATTGCCAAAATAGGACCTTCCCTAAGTAATAAAACTAACAATATGCATATAAATAAAACCCTACTAGATGGAAGTTGTGGTGCATTTTTCTCAATTATTTCCTGATATATGCATATTGTTAGCAACAAATCAATTCCAAACCCATTATCATGTGTCTGCTATAACTGTGTAGGGGAGTTTAAGTTCATGTTCTCATTTTTTCAAAGTGCTACAAATGGGCTGTTCGCATGTTGCAATCATTCATGTTGTCTGTTCGCGACTGCTTTCCTTCTGAGTTTTGTTGAATTTTCTGTGTTTTCCGGGTGTCTTAGGGGCAAAACCCTTTTTCTTTCAGCCAAAAAAATTAGTATAGAACACTGCTTTTCCATGCGTAGATTTTCAGCATCTCAATCTAATTGAGGATGCATAATTTTTGCAGCTATGCATCATCATGGACTGATAAAAACAAGGACAAGAGTAGGACTACCAATCAGCTTCCTTCATCGAAAGATTATTTTGGGGACTTTCTGGTATGGCGACCTCCGAGCGGATTGGAGAAAAATCAAACATTTTGGCTTGCTTTGGCATTATGGTTTGGCTTGGTTGGAGCTGCCCTCATTCTCCAAAGATGAATCAAATACTTCAATTTAGAGGAGGCCAAGTTCCGGGCTGACGTGCCGGAACCATCGGGCTCTGGCCCTCGGTTAACCGGACCGGCCTGCAAGAAAGCCCAGCCCGGGTTAATATTTTATAATTGTTGGTTGTAACTTGTAATATGTTAATTCCATTGTTTATATATGCTTTCCACCTCTCATTGCTCTAATTCCATTATCATGTTATTGTATGTATGTATGTATAAAGAAATGTCATTTATCAGTCTTAGTGTTTTACTCCTATCTTGTATATTTATTATTTTAATTATGTTTATAATATGGAATCTGGATTTCTTATAGTTTCTCCAATTGTTTATGTCATGACATCTTCCATGAGAAAGGGATTCTCAAAAAAACATACGGAAAGAATTTTTACTACAAAACAAGTGAATATTATTATACTGACAAAAATGTTAGTAAAAAAGAAGTGTTGTGGCAGAGAAGGTGAAAAAAGATTAGCACATGATAATTTAACTGCTGACTAGTAATTAAATTTTTTTTAAGAGATTAGTAATTAGTTTAAGTTGGAAGGGTCAATTATAAATAAATGATGAAATTCATTTATAAATCCACTGAATATAAGAAATTCGGATTTAAAATTTCAATTAGTGATCTTAAACATATTGAGGTTGGGTGACAATAAAGGAAGCAAGAACTTTTTTCTTGAGGACTAATGAATTAAATTCAAAATTTCTATTCATATTCGGTTATGTGAGTTTATAATTATGTTAAAAAAAAATTAAACACATTAAGTTCAATATATATAAATTTGGTATCTCAGTTGGAGTCAATCTACAACCCCCAGCCTGTAAAAGCACCTCTGTCGGGGGAGCCTTCCAATTCAAACCATCATTTTTTTTTTATTTTTGATATAGATATACACACACCCAATTAGCTGTTAGTATATTAGTAATTAGCAGAGGGTGGGGCTGAGTTGGGGATCGAACCTAAAACAGTTGGAAGCACAGAGAAAAGCCCATCCACCCCACACACGCCCTTCAATTCAAACCATCAGTATTTCTAGCAACAGCAGTATAATAATACTTTTTTGTAGATGCTTAGTCCTAGAGACTTTTTTGTAGGATCCATTTTTCTAAAAATGTATATGCCACCTGATTTTTAATTAATTAATAATATTAATAATGACATATATCTATATTTGATTGGTAAACATTTAAATAGGGAGAGGGCCAAGAAAGTGACATTGCCCACATCCACCAAAAATTTCTATAACTATAGTACCAAGTCCTTTTTAATAATTTTCCTGTCACATGACATCTCTGTCCCTATAACTGTGGATACTCTAAAGAGACAACATTTTAATCATAACTATATTATCACATTCAATTTCCAATATTTTCAAAATAATACTTTTAAAATTCTAAATTCTATGTTGCATTGACGCTAAAATGGGGTAATGAACATGGAAAACAAAAGTTTTTTAAGTTTCTTTTGTATTTATAAGTTTCAGAGAGGAAAATTTCGATTTTCGAAATAAAAAAAATTGGGTATCAAAAGTTTCGTGAATCATAAATTGCCTTCACATTTCAATAACACAATATCAAATTTGTCTCATTCTCCTTATTAGTAATTTCACAATTTCTCTAGCTAATAAAACACTTTTTTTTTAAAATCAAAGATTAGCCAAACACATTAAGTGTTTATTAGATACTTTTAAACAAGCTAAACTAAACACTACACTACCTATTTTCAAGAAGCTTAAAATGTAAAAGCTCCTTAAAAGAGAAAAACCATAAAGAAGTAACCACTATCAATGGACAATTTCGAAAGAGAGGAAAAGAGGAGAAGAGAAGAGAAGAGAAGAAGAAGTGTATAAGGAGCCCCTAAAAATGACACCTATCCCACTCCATCATCACTTGTATTACTATTCTCAACAAACAGAAGCCATAAAAAATAGTGACCATATTGTGAGATCTTCAAATTCCAAAACATAGACAATCACAAATAACATTCTAAGCACAAGGAATCATTGATACTGATGGAATACCTTCGTTATTTCTAGCAACAGCAGCAATTACTCCATAGTTCTCTTCTTTACGCTGCATCTACATTAATTTTAATCACCTCTCTCGGAGGAGCCTTCTGTTAGGGTTGAAAATTCTTCTATTAATCACGTAATAGAATTACAGAAGGAGCCAA
>CATIWJ010370731.1:0-12893 GCA_949640765.1 Croton laevigatus
GAAGTGTTTAGGAATTTAGAATGATTTATTATTAAACTAATTTTTAATAATTGTTTTAATTTTTTTTCACAAACCTTAATATTTTGTTTGTATTAAAAAAAATAATACAAAATTGAATATATTATGCACCACCGCGCATCGCGCGGGTAAAATACTAGTTATATATAAAAAGCAAAACTAAAAAACTTATAAAGGGAAATAACATGAAATTTGTTAATCTAACTACTTTGACTTTAGTTTAATAATGAAACACTTTAAATAGAAATTTAAATTGAAAAGTCATTCAAATTTGATTTCCTTCTAAATATATTAATTTTATTAATTGGCTTAAATGGATGCATAAATTAAAGATATTAATTTTATGAATTGACTCACTTTATTGTGTTTGATTTGAAAATTTTTTATTTTCTTATGTTTTGCAAATCAAAATTATTTGGAAGTAAAATTAATTATTTGGAAGCAAATCTTATTTAAGTGTGCATCCATTTAATACAATTATTATTAGAAAATTTTCCGTAATTATTTAATTATTCAAGATACGACATATACCCAAAATATTTTCCAAATTATAATGACAATAAAGAAACAAATTTTAATTTACGGTAATTATATAAAAATAATTCAAATAATTAATTAATATGTTCCGAATTTTAGGTAATTATTTTTTTGCACTAATGACACTGAAATTTGAGTAATTTTCATCGATGGTACCTGAACTTTGAGAGTTTTTCATGATAGTACCTAAACTTCATTTTCTTGCATCTAAATAGATGGACTTCGAAAGAATTCAAAAAGAATTCATTTTAGCAGGTTAACAGGTTCCCAACAGGTTACTTGATAACGTGGCTTTTTTAATTTTACAAATATACACCTATTCTTTTCCTCTCTCTCCTTTTTAATCCAAATTGGACCTATTTAAAATTTTTAACATGTTCAAGGACTATTTGAGAAGAGAGTTTACTTATTATTATTATTATTATTACAAAAAATATAAAAACATTATCTTCAATCATCTTTTTCTCTTCAATCTTCAATCATCTAAAAACATTACACAACGCCGATTAAAAACCCACCTAACCACCATCACCTTCGATCCACCACCTGCAATCGCTCTACCATCGGCTTCCATTCACTTTCAAATCGAACCCACTTCTAAATCTGATGTTTTGTGTCAATCGGCTATTTCGTTTTCAAGGTGAACTTTTAGCTTCCAAATTTCTTATGATTGAACAGAGATTTTGGGACTCTGATCAACCAATGGAGAACTAATCACAGTCGAAGGTAAGACGACGTCAGTCAGGACCTAATATATGTTCTCCTAACTTAATTTCGAATTAGGAAACATACTTGATTCTGGTGAAGCTTTGCAAAATCACTGATGAATCCGGAAGGTATTTGGGTGGGATTCAAAACCAGAGGAAACCAAACAGAGATGGAAGCTTGAATCGTTGAAGATGTCCAAATTGATAGTGGTTGTTGGAGATCGGCATAGCAAAGACTAGAGTTTGGTGGTTTTCAAATAGGGTTCAGATTGTTAATGGTTGTGCCATCAAGATTTGATGTAGGTGGTGGAGTGGATCTTAGTGGCGGAGCAAGGCGAGTGGCGGCATAGAGGTGCAAGAGTCCGATTGAAATAGAACGAGGAAGATAAGTTGTGATGATTTGGGGGTTTTAGATCGGGACGAACCAAATGGTTATTACTTTTTGTGATTCCGAAAAGGATGAGGCAGAGATGGCCGCTTGGTGATGCTGATGGTGGTATCGTGTGGCATTGGTGGTAAAGGGGTCGACGTTAGCGGCTCTGATCTGAGATGGAAGGGATTCACTTGAGTTGTGGTGAATATGGGGTTTCGATGGATCTGGTCTGGGTTAGGGATTCGGCCGACGATGGTGAACAGTATTGAGCGGAGGCGAGCTTCGGCGGCGGCCATATCATCAAGTGAGTAAATAGATTTTTTTGTAATAATAATAAGTAAAATTAGGGGCTCAACAGTTAAGAATTCCTCTTTTTAAAAACAAAAAAAACTTGAAATCAAGCTTTACTTCCTTTTTCCATTCACCCACACTATGCTATTCTCAATATATAGTTTTGAGAGTGGTAAAGCTATTTTCATGTTTATTTGTTAAATAATTGAAATATAGTACCTAGACATAGGAAATTTGCCTCCAGGTCTGAAAAGCGTAAAAAGAAGAAACGTATTGAAGAGTTCGCTGTATTAAAGGGAAGCCCTTGATAAATTTGTTATAAAAGAATCTATTACTAGTGAAAATCAAACTAGTGTTACTGATAATTTGGTGGATGTAAATGTAAATGATTCTCGTTCTTTTCGTATATTTTTATTTTCCAAAGGTCTCATTTGTAATCTCGGCACAGGGCTCCGACATTTAACGAGAGGGTCCTGCACCCTCTATATAAGAAGGATCCTTGACACCACATCATAAATTCACAACCAACCTTATACAAATTTCTCTATCGTACAAACTTGTGCATGTGAATAGGTAATAATACTACAGTAACTCTTGCCACCCTCAATATAAGAAGGATCCTTGATGTTGCCATTTGTACAATCAAAACAAAATCAAGATTTAAGATAAGTTAATAGGTAACAGTAGCAAGCAATCAAAAAATGGAGGGAATCGTGGCTGACTTTGCTGGTGTTGCCGAAAAAGTTCTTGCAGATACTGCCGAAAAAGCTCTCACTGGTATTGCCGAAAAAGCCGAAAAAGTTCTCGCCGATACTGCCGAAAAAGCTCTCGCTGGTATTGCCGAAAAAGCCGAAAAAGTTCTCGCCAATGTTGCGGAAAAAGCTCTCGCCGATTTTGCCGAAAAAGCAGAAAAAATTCTCGCCAATATTGCCAAAAAAGTTCTCACTGATATTGCCGAAAAAGCAGAAAAAGATCTCACCCATATTGCCGAAAAAGCTCTCGCTGATGTTGCCGAAAAAGCAGAAAAAGTTCTCGCCAATATTGCCAAAAAAGTTCTCACTGATATTGCCGAAATTGTCGGAAAAGTTGTCGCTGATGTTGTCGGCAAACTCAGAATAGATAAAAAACCAGAGCCGCTACCACAACCTGCTGGTTCAGACGAAATTGGTGATGGAAGAGGCAAAATTGGTGATGGTAATAAAATAGAAAATTAAACTATATTTGATCCTAAACGCTCTGGTGAGTCTGCCGGCATGGTTCCAAATAGATATATCAAGCCGCCACCACAACTAGTATATAATCAAATAGTAACTTTGTTAAAAAAAAAAAAATAGTAACTTTTATTATATTATTCAAGAATAAAATTTCTCATTCTAAAAACTATAAAAAAAATAATAATAATTTCTTTCATTGTTTGCGTGTGATTTTAACTTTTTGTTTCAAAGAGTCCTGCAGTCTTAATTACGTTTGTGTCTTAGAGTGTTGGTTGGTTGGTTGTGATATTTAATGTATTATAGATGAGAGGTTGTGAGAACCTGTCTTTATGATGAATAAATTATTAATTGTGTTGAGTATTGTATTCCAAATTAAGTTATTGAACTATTTATTTTTGTCTCCCACACTTAATTACGGTAATCTGGATTCAAGTACTGGATAGGTTCACTGTGAGAATAACCCCCTCAATTCAAGTAATCGCAATCAAATTGAAAATCGAACTGAAAACGAACAGAATTTATGTTAACCGAGTAGTTCGGTTCAGTCTGCGATGCTGAAAGTCTGAAAATCGGTTTGATATTTGATTTGAAGTGCTTGGGAACAGAACAGAACCAAAAACCGAACCATCGATATAAAAACCCTTGTCTTCCTCATTTTAGGTTAACAAACCACCCATTCTTTGTTTTGTTATTTGTGTGATGCCGCTCCTCTCCATTCTCTCCCTCATCTCTTCGTTTCTTTTTTATTTTTTGTCGTATTTGCGTCTCATCGTTTCGTCTCAGTTCTCCGTCATCTCTTCATTTCTTCAAGTCGCCTACTACATCTCTTCCTTCTAGCCGCCTACTTCATCTCCCCCTTTAAGCCACCATTTTCATTTTCCTTTGAAGCATTGGGAACAAGAAGCCTACTCTACTATTTTTTCGGCGCATATGTCACATTTAAGAGAAGTTTATTTATTCCTCCTCTCTTCTCTTTCTCGTCTCTTTATTTTTTTTCATTTTCTCAGACAGAGGAAGCCTCTGTGGGTTGCCTCCACCGATTCCTGCTCCTCTAAAACTCCTCATCTCAAGCCGCACCGGCAAATCCTCGATTTCAGGTAAAAAGTTCTATTCTCTTTTTTTTTTTTCCATTTTTCAGACTAAAGCTTGCGCCTCTGCTTTGCCGGCTTCAGATCCCACTGCCTACCCCTCTGGACGACTAGACCTCCATCTCTTCCACCGCTTTTTGTTGTGCTGTCAGCAAGTCATCAACAAAAGTAGAAGATTTGAATCATTTGATGATTTATGTAATCAATTTTTATTTTATTTTGGACTAGGATAACAAAAAAAAAAAAAAAAGGTATATTGAGAAATAACATGAAATTTGTTAATCTAATTACTTTAATTTTAGTTTAATAATGAAACACTTTAAATACAAATTTAAATTGGAAAATTATTTAAATTTGATTTCATTCTAAATATATTAATTTTATTAATTAGCTTGAATGAAGGCATAAATTAAGGATACTAATTTTGTGGATTGACTCATTTTATTGTGTTTGATTTGAAGATTTTTTATTTCCTTAAATTTTGCAAATCAAAATTATTTGGAAGCAAATCTTATATAAGTGTGCTTCCATTTAATACAATTATTATTTGAAAATTTTCCGTAATTAATTATCAGATTTGAATTTAATTATTCAAGATATGACATTATCCGAAAAAATTTTCAAATTATAATAACAATAAAAATTTTTTTTAATTTACGGTAATTACATAAAAATAATTCAAATAATTAAGTAATCTATGCTGAATTTTAGATATCATTTTTTGGAACTAACTACACTGAAATTTAGTAATTTGTTGAATTAAAATTACCATATTTGTGTCAAAAAACATTAGGAAGATTGGTATGCCGTTTTGGAAATAAATACAATATTGAGTATGTTTATTTGTATTATTATTATCATAACAAAACAATAAAATAAATTCTTAATTTACTAAAATTCCATAAAAAGAAATCAAATAATTAAGTAATGGCAAATCTTATTTATTTTACTAAATTAGAAAACAAATATATTATGTAATAAAGCATAATAATTTTTAAGAGAGAATTTTGCACAAAATTTTTATTTTTCTATAATTTTGGATTAAAAGTAGAAACCTAAATTAAAATTATCATTATGTAATTAAAAATTTTGTATTAATTCAATGCAATTATTTAGTCGCACTTTATTTATTTATTTTTTAAAGCCGAAATCTTACCCTAAATTAAAAGACAAATATATTATTTATTTATTTTTTTAATCATTTAGTCTAATTTTCCTTTCCAAATTAATGGATGCACTTTTCAAAACGTTTATAATTTGTTTTCATGTATTTGAAATTCTTTTTTTAACTATTTCTTTCTTCTTCTTCTTTTTTAATAATAGATCGATATTCAATTAAAATGGTAAATGAAAAAGTTTTGATTCCTGATGATCAAGATCTTCCAAAAAAAATTATTAAATCTACTACTATTATTTAAAGAGTTACTGCTTATAAATCTTCCAAAATGATGGAAATCCATGAAACTGACGACGGTAACTGATCATATTATTTGTTTCAACAAGAAGGTTAAATATATAATTAAAAAGGGTGAATTCTTAGAAAATGAGGATATTTTTATATCTATGCTAAGTTCCTTTGAGCATACAAATCACTCGGGTAGCAATATATTGACTCTTGGATTAGAGAATCAAATGATGATCCACACCGATGGCTAAAATGCACTATACAATATTGTCAGGGCATTTAGATTTTTCTTACCAAATTATTGCAGGTTGGACTTCCAAAATTAATAACAATTCCTGGTACAATCACTAATCGATCAATGGCGCGGGAGGATGAAATTAATAGAGAATTAGATAGTTTAATGCCTACTAGGATTCATTGTTTTTATGAGAATGGATCTATTATATTTATGTTGTTCTTTTTATTTTAAAAAGTTAAAATTCAAATATTAGAAATAGAATTGTCAATTTATTTTTAAATTATTGAAGTTCAAATTATGTTTTAAAGATTCTAACATATTCTCAAACAATAGTTTGAAAAAAAAAATATTATTATTATTATTGAAGACTTGGTTTTTCTTAGTTTGATTAGTAGCTATTACGGGCTATTTATAGTGGTGCTTAAGCGATGCCACGTAGGCGGTCGATGGTGCGGGACGATGTAGGCTTAGCGCTGATTGCTGGTGGCCTAAGAGAGGTTAGTAGCCTATAATAATAATAATAATAATAATAATAACTGCGTAAAAAAGTTACAATAAACAAAAGAAAGTGCAATCTTCAAATTATGAGGCAGTACAAAAATTGTCATACTTTTCTTTTTCTTGCCAAACACATTGGCCATGACATAGATATACTCTTTGGTATATTTTATTAATAACTTAATATTACCAACGTCAAAAGTAAAGTAAGTGAAATTAATAAAATTATCTAAATTAGCAACTTTCACGAGCCTATTTCAATACCAAAAACGTTACTTTTTCGTATGTTTTATGCTAAAATAGAAACATAAACTTTAATTTGGAAAGAGTGATTTTAATATAATAAAATAGGAATTAATTTTCATATATGTTTTATGCTAAACAGAAAAATATAAAATTTAATTTAGAAAGAGTGATTTTAATATTACAAAACAGAATCTAATATACTAAATCTACATATTCACATTCAATATAAATCACATAAATTTAGGTTGTAAATTTTTTAACTTATGTGTAATTTCTTCTTTGCTTGGACATGTATTATTTCTTCATTAAAATCCTGAAGGTTGTTTAATTAAATAGTAATTATTCTAACAAGTTGCTTTCTTTTCTTTTGTTTGTACATATATATTTGTTTATTTAGCAAGTGATTTGGGTATTTATAATTTTTTCTATCTTCAAATTTTTATCAATTATATTTTGTTTACTTTTTAACTTTTTCATATAGAATACCCATGGAAGAACAAAATGAAGTATTAGTGTATTATATTTTAATATTTTGTACTAAAGCAATTACTAAAAAAATTTATAAATAGAGCGATGCAAGACTCTCTAAATAGATAAAAATAAAATAAAAAATCCTAATGAAATTTTAAATAAACCCTTAAATTAAAAAAAATAACATCGAGGAAGAAATATTTATATTTGAAGCACTAGGAAAGAAATGTATAAGTTTTTAAGTGTTTTTCTTCTTTATATACATACTTTGCATTTGTTTCTTTTGTTTATATTCCCTCCCTATAAAATTTTAGAATCGTTGATGAATCGAACTGAATTAATTAATTCAACCGAGTCGTATAGATTCAGTGTAAAAATAATTCATCATATATCAAGGAAGAGGTGAAATTTACATCAAATCGTAAGATTCAAATCTATAGTAGACAAAAATTTTGAATTACCTAAAGAAACAAAAGTTTGAAATTATATATAGGAATGAAAATGTTAAAATATGTGTGTGAAAATGTTAAAATTATAAAAATAATTTAAAATTATGAATAAAATAAAAAAAAAATTTCTTTGATTTTTTTTTAAATCTAGAAAGTAAAAAATGTTAGTTTATATATGTTAATTTATAAAGTTAGTTTATATATGTTAATTTATCAAATGCTTTAATTGGTCATACATTATTAAAATATGCTATATATGTTAATTTATCTAATGCTTTAATTGGTCATACATTATTAAAATACGCTTATATATGTTAATTTATCTAATGCTTTAATTGGTCATAAATTATCAAAATACTAAAAAATTATTCATTTGAAAGATATTATTTCATGATAACGTAGTTGTAAAACTTTTGCTTATTATATTATATGATAAGATAACTTTTGCTTAAGCAGAGACATGGTGGCAGTGGTTGTGTGATAGATGGAGACATTGTAACACCCCTTTAATTCTACTAATACTAGCCGAGCTAAGTGTGTCACATCTGATGCTATTTGGTATATAGAACATTACCTGAGAAATTTTTTTTCTTCTTTATGTTGTTGTTCTGACATCTGACGTTTATCGTGCAGCATATGTCATACTAAGTGTCTCTGGTGAGCTTGACTTATTCTGACTGTTTTGGTTCCCTTTGTGTTTTTCCGTAACTTACAAGTTTAGCAAATACTAAACTTACTAAGCAATATGCTTAGTGGATACTTTATGTTTATTTAATGTAAACACACATATTTGTATCATATATGTATTACAAATGGCAAGTAATGGTGGCATGCATCACAATAACACACTACTACAATTCAGATATGTATAACAAATAATTAAATCACATATGTATGCAAGTGAATGCACGTAATTATGAGAGCAAGTATTTATTTATTTCGCTCTACTGGTAAATAGCTGAACATTGGGATAATGCATCCAATTGAATCCAATGATGGTCTTATATCCAATAATTACAGTACAATAGTACTAGAATAACTGAATAGTTTTTCATATCAGATATCAAATATCTGCCGAGCACATTTATAGGTGACTCGACTATATCAGTAACTACCAGATACATTTATAAGTAACCCGACTTTGTCAATAAATAGATGCCAATCCAAATCAATAATCCAATATCAATTGTACTGCGGACCGCTTTGCAATCAATATATGACGCGTCATATCCTTACCGCCGAGTTCGACTAAAACCAAGTAAAGTTTAGTAATTCAAAATTCATTTATTTATAATGCATTTCACTTGTTTGCAAATGATTCAAAGTTCATTTGTGCCGTGTGTGTGTGTGTGTGTGTGTGTGTGTGTGTGTATATATATATATATCCAAATGATATAAAAATGATAAACGATTAGTAAACCATTGTTTACTGATGTTCTTTTGGTCTATACTTTAATGTAGTTCACATATTGGTACCTTATGTAGCTTACGTAACAAATAAGTCAACATAAATCATGACAATGCAATAAACCAGTTCACATATGCATAAGATATACGTTCAAATGTAATTAAATAAGTATAAAGTGCCAAACTTGTTATCGTTGTCTTGTTTATCCTTTGTTCGTATTACGTGTCTCCATGACTAGACTTTTTCCTACTGATTTTTCACAGAAATTACAGTTTAATTAATTTCTCTCTTTATTATATATTTGCTCTCTAACATTTCTATTTTTGAATTTCTATCATGCTTTACTTTAATTTTATTTATTTCTATTTACAATTTGTGTCTAATAACTTAACTTATATCTTGATCTCTTACTCAAAATGTATATAATACATGCTTACGTATGTTCAGTAAATGTTTATGATTTTTTTTTTCTAGCTTTTACTTATTATTTGAATACTACCGGATCATTTTCATTCATTTATACTTTTCATATATTCATTCTTGAAAATTGACCAAATGAATAGTTTTTTACCAAGTGAATAGTATTCTTCTGATTTTGTGTTTATATGTGCACTTCGTAAAAATACGTATAATTTATTTTCTATAAGTTATCCGACACTTTAAGTCATAAATATAGTACCTATAAGGCCCAAGATATTGGAGTTACATCTTATAGGTCTCGTCCAAATATTTAGGTTTAGTTATACTTTGCCAAATAAGTTTCAATTTTACTTAGTCAAATTTTAGGTTCAATTCTACGAAAATTTCGCCAGAACTCCGCTACACGTATAACAACCCGTGAATAGTAACATCGACTATCATTGACAGTCCCAATGACTATTCACTAAATCCTACATAAAAATTTCCACAAACACTTCTGCAATCTGTCCTTATACCCTCACTCCTTATATAAAAAGAAAATAAAACATTTCTATAGATAATACACAATACAATCGCAATTATTCATTAATTTTTTCTAGTCGACAGTTTAGTTCGCTTTGTGCACCTTCCGCTAACTTACTTATAACTTGGTTCGTATAACTTCAATTAAGTTGATTCTTAATTCCTTTTAAATTAGACATATAAGGTTATCGTCCGTATTAGTTTTAGATTTAATTAAGCTACGTGTAATTTTTGACACTACTTTTATTTCAACCTTATTGCCTGTTTTATTTCTCTTGCGCACAGCCTGTTCGTTTAGTCATAACTTTTTCATTAAAGGTCTAAAAGAAGTGATTCTTAATTCTCTAATTAAATAACATATATTGGTATAATATTATTTTCCACCACAACTTCAAGTTATATCAGTCACATATTCAAATTGTAAGCTAACGTTACTGATTATGTTCTGTCCTGCTTCTGATTTTCAGATTGCACACTTGTTACCATTTCAGTCGTATCTTTTTCATCATTAGTCCAATTTTGGTGGTTCTAATCTCTAAAGTTTTTTAACAAATATGGGAACAATTTTATCTTCTTCCTCTTCCTTGAATTATGTCATTAACTTAATCAAATTACAAGGCAAAGTTGAATTCAAATTATGGACGTACGTAGGGTGCACCTTACTGTTTTTTGGGTATAACTTTCTACCTACTCAATTTCTGCCAAAACTATTTTACAGGCATAAACTAGACATATAAAACTACATATTTTATGTTTTACACTTTTTTAAATTCTGTTTCTATTATGGTTTAATAATTGATTAAAGTCCAGTTTGTTCTGTTAGCTTATTTGGTCGTGACAGCCTGCACGCTTGCCACTATTCCGACCTTAACTTTTGCTACACAAGTCCAAATAGGTTGGTTTTCTTTTTAAAATTTCATTCGAATTCAACCCTAGAAATCTGCCAAAATTCAGGTTTCATGTTTCTCAACTGTCAATTTATCTTATACTTTCATATTCATCATCATCCTCATATAAACCCTAAAATTTCATTTTATATTCTCTTTCTATTTACTAAACAAAACATAAAATTAATGGGAGGGAGATGTTTACCTTGCCCTTCCTTTCCGTTTTCCTTTCTTCTTCTTCTTCTTCTTCTTTCTTTCTTTCTTTCTTTCTCTCTTTTTTTTCCTGTTTGTTCTTCTCTTTCCCACGATGGGTGTGGCTAGAATGGCTACCCCCTCTTGCATAAGGTCAATTTTTGTGTTTAATTTATGTATTTATATTTTAGATTATTTTTGAATTATTTTATTTTTGATCTAAGGTAATTAGCCAACCCAAATCAAATGGATGGACAAGATGAGGCCAAGTGGCTTTATGCCCAACCATATGGCCCTTCTTAAAATAAAACCTTTGCAATTAGATCCTTTTGTAAAATTTCTATCTAAGTCCTCTTAAGTCCTTTCCACTGTTCTTTATTTATAACTTGTCGCATGCTATTCCAAATTTAATAATTCTTGTACCAAATGAAACTAGACATCTAAATATACTTTGTATTAAAATTTTAGACCAATCCAATCCAGGTTTTTAGCGACGTTTTTTGTCGGACTCGGTCACACTGCCTTAGGCAGCTTGCGCACCACCTACTAATTCGGTCGCATCTTCATTTGTACAAATCCAAATTAGATGGTTCTTGTTTTTAAATTTAGCTAACACATAAAGGAACAATTTTTACGTTTTACATTTTTACAAAATAGGTCTTCTCGGGATCTGAAATCTAGATCGAACCCATAGGTTCTGCGTAAGTCTAATTTTCGTGTTTTCGTGAAATTCTCCATACATGTTATTCTGAAAAGCTACCTCAATTACACCATTACAATCCATTTATTCTCGGGATCTCATATTTAATAAATTATCAAGGTTTTATACAAATTTTATAAAAATCACATTTTAGTCCATAACTTTTAACAAAATTTTTGTTATATCATTTTGACTTCCAAAGCCTTATTTCGCCTTCCGGATACGGTCGGCACCTTTCTGTAGGCCTATTGTAATTCATATTACCAAATTTATGTATTTAGGGTTGACTTCCCACGGAGGTCACTCATCCTGACTTGTACTGTGACCTGAGCACGTTTAACTTCGGAGGTTCGGTGAATTTCTCCACAATCCTTCTGAGTCTACGCGCCCGGACTATATCGTTCGAATCTACAGTTGTCTAATGTTACGTTTATACTCGATTTCCTTACTTCTCTGTGTACAACTCATTTATACTTCGTGTATTTCCTTATTTCTCTTTTTATTTACTTTTCGCTTATCATTTATCTACTTTATTTATAATTTATTTACTTCATATCTACCATTTTTTTGTCATTTACCTTCCTTCGTGATACACTATTCTCACAAATCCTAATTAATGATCCTTCATTCCTCTCCGTACATTGGGTTACTTGTATTTCTGGTGTTATCGAGTTTCAAAATGTTACAGACATGGTGGTAGGTGGTACTGGTTGTATGATGGATGGACAGTTCGATTTTAGAAAAGGATATGGACTTTGATTGATTCTAATAAAGGAGACCGATCAATTTCTGTGAAGCAAGGGAATGAAACTAAAGAATTTGATTGGAAGGTTATTGGAAAAATGAGAAGCGAAATCACCATCTCTGTACCACATTAGAGAGGTACGAAGGAAAAAAGGTGAGACCTAAATTCACATTCTATATAAAAAAAAAAAGGTCAGAAAAAATTAGTTGTGACAGAAAAAATTTTAAGATCCATGGTGATTGTAAGTATGGAGGGAGAGGAAGGTGGCGGAGGTGATGTGGTTAGAGTAAACGGTGAAGGTGGAGATAGGACATGTGGCAGAGTCAAGACTGGATAGAGGTTGAAGATAATCTTTGGAATTTTTATAATTCGTATAATTATAAAGTTGTCCCTAAACTTTATGAAATTATTGAACTAACAATGAAAATTTGAAATATGTCCAACATTTTTTAAATCAGATGTAACTCGGCCCTAAATTTAAAAT
>CATIWJ010370829.1:0-21097 GCA_949640765.1 Croton laevigatus
TAGACGATTTGGAGAAGCAGCAAGAGCAAGGAAGGTTCCCAGACAAGCAATCTCTTTGGTATTTGTTTTTATTCAATATAATTGGCATGTATATGAGTGAGATTATGTAATAGCTTTGTGTTTTAATTTATTTAAGAAATATAATAGTGAGCAAGCGGCGCTGTGACACCTCAGTTTGTCTTGTTCGTAAGGCGGATTTGGGGTGTTACAGATACACAGTCACAACATGGTAAAAATTCATTTGAATTTAGCTTGAAAAATAAATAAGCTGAGTTTTTGAGCTTATTTAATAAATGGGCAAATATAGGCCTTGCTTTATTGAGTTTGGTTTAATATATAAACATTAATAACATGATGTCATTTTAAGTTATCAAGCTAAAACTCACACTTTGAGTTTAGTTAGCTTGAACTAATCAACCTAAGCTCGAATTTGGTTATTTTTAAATGAGCGACCACATCATTTAACATTTGAAATTTTATTGAATTTTTTGATAAAACTTAAAATTTGTGAAGTAACCATTTTAACACATGTAGATTTATGAGTGACTATTAAAATACCCAAAATTGTTAACAAATTAAATGAATTAGCATCCGATTTCTATACTTAGTTCATAACTTGTAGGTGTTAAATCGGTTGTTATTGTATATTTCAAATATTAAACTGATCAATATTTTATACCTTAGGTTGTTTTAAGCAATGCTTGCAAACTTTAAGTTTCCATTCGAAAATTTAATAAAACTTTAGCCGTTAAGTTATGCATCATGCATTTCTTTCTAGACCAACGGAACCAAGCTCTAATGTGAAATTCGAATCCAGCTCGAACAACCTCAAACCCGATATTATTCCACCCGGCCCTCCATCCATTTACAACCCTAATAATGCACTCATTTTAAGAAAGCTATGTACGAAAAGAATGTCTTGCAACAAAACCCTTGCCCTCTTTGGTTATTCTCAGGAATAGTTCAGAGTTAGGAACTAGCCAAATGCTATAATTCCATTGCAATACTCCATCTATTTCATATTACAATATTACTTGATAATTCAATTCTATCTTACTCTTAATTATATATTTGTCTTTCCTCTCTAATAATAATAATAATAATAAACACCATCGCTATGCCAAGCAAATTGTTGTTTATGTTGTAAAATTATCTTCTAAATTAGAATTAGAAACTATATATATAAAAAAGAGAAATTAAAACAAACAAAAGTTTGATGTTTATTTTTCACCTTGAAGAAGGCTTTGGCTTTCTATTTATTTGTCCACTTGATTTCTTAATTGACTCTATTCTCTGCAATCTTATTTGCTCTCTGAATTTTGCTATGAACTCATCAGCTTTCTTGTCTACATCAGGAGGTCCTCCTCCATCACTCCCACTCTCCTCCTCTTTCTCCTTTCTATTATTTTCCAATCCAAAACTGCTTCTTTTCTCTGCTATTTCTTCTTCTTCCTCCTCACCCTCTTCATCTTCATACTCTGTCTCCATCTCATCTTCCTCTGATTCCATTACCAATTTCTCCACATATTCTTCTCTTTCTTCTTTTGGATACACCCTATAACTTGGCTGCTCCACGAATGTTACTCTGTCTCGCCTTACCTTTTCTTTCTTGTTCTCCTCGAATTTGCTCGTGAAACTTCTTTCCAATTCTTTCTTTGTAAAAATCTGATTTGAATTCTGTTTCATTGACTTTGATTTTCTAATCATCATAGGCGGAGGGGGCGGTGGAGGAGGTGGTGATCTGTAAATGCTCTTCGTTCTTACGAAATCCTCTGCACTTTTGCCTTGTGTTTCGGCTGATAAATGGGAATATTTATTCGATGAAGCTCTGAAAGATTCTTCCATGGAAGGAGGCAGAGTATACAGAGGAGGGTTATCAGTTTCTTCTTGTTTTTCTTTTTCTTTCATTTCCATTCTTCCAGACCTGGATCTCCATGGAATTGGAGAAGGTAGAACCACATCATCATTCAATTTCTCTTCAAAATCTTGATAAACTTTAACCGAATTCATCGAATTTCTTCTAGAACTCAAATTCGAATTAGTCCTACTAATAGAAGCAGAAAAACCAGAAGAAGAATCCTTACCAGTTTTTTCTTTTGCGTCTACATAAAAAACCCGTGATTTCAAGCTTCTAACTGGTAAAAGAAGAGGCTTTTCTTTTTCACCAATTCTAGAATTAGTAGCAACTCTCTGTTTCTGTTCTGTTTCAAGAACAGGGTGCTCTGTTTCCACAACAAAGACAGGTTCATTCCTGAAATACTGACTATTCCATGTTTGGACAGTGCTGACTTCACCGGACCGGGAAGGGCTAAGAGAATCAGTTTCATCGTCAAAAACAGACGAAACCTGAAGGAACCTTGAAACATAGGATTGGGCATTGTCGAATTTATTATTGAAGTTGTTATTATTACAATCTTTCTCTGTTTCTTCATTTCTCCGGCTGAAAAGACCATAAGAAACTGCTATACCAACAAAAATAAGATGAAGAAGCTCCCATCCTCTAGTATTTATGGTTTGGTTGATGAATTCAGGAGCTTGAGAAGGGAAAAGTGGAAGAATGACTAAAAAGATTGTAACAACAAGAGCTTTATAGAGAAAATGAGAATAGAACTTAGATGGTTTATTATGGTTATTGTTATTATTAGTTGTTTGATATTTGGTGTAGAAGTAGTTTGCATCTGCCATTGAAGAAGAAATAGAGGTTTTTTGAGTTATTGTTTGATGGTAATAAAGAGAAAGAAAGAAAAGAAAGAAGGAAGAAGAAGAAGAAGAAGAGGACTTAAGGGTTAAGAAAAGGTGGTAGAAGTGAAGAGAAAAGTTATGGGAATGTGTGAGCAAATTTGAAGCTTTGCATAGGATTTTGTATTTGCTTTTAAAGGTTCTCTTTGCCATTGGAGATGATGCTCAATTTTCTTAAATCTAAAATTTGATTGAGTGGATGATGGCATTTTTGTTCAATGTTGACTCATTGTGTTTCTTTTTCCTATTTGCCCCTGCACTTTCTTTATTTCTTTAGTGTTCCTTCATTCTCCTAACGTGTAAAGTCATAGTGAAAATTCTTGCCTAGGTGTATAAATATTCTTTCCATTAAACTAATAAGCTTTAATTTTTTAATTTTTTTAATAATTTTAATGTTATATAACTAAAATGTAATTCTATCCTACTAATTTGTGATTTGATCAAATATAGCATAGAAAATCATAGTTTAATGGTGAGTGTATTAACAACCTAATAATAGACTAAAGTTCGAATTTCTCATCATGAATTAATCAAATGGAAAGCATACATCTATAGTCATAATTTATGGTTAAGAGAAATTGAATATAAAATCTCATACTCTTTGCTAGAAAATTGATTAGATGACAATCAATTAAATTGGGTAATGTTGTATTTGTTTTTAAAAAATAATTTGAAAAATTTCATTGATGAAAAAGAGTACAACAAGATAGAAATAATACTCGTATAAGAAATCTAAAAACAAAAATCCTATTAAAAAAAACTAACTAAAAACAAAAATCCTATTAAAAAAAACTAACACAGGTCCAGCATAGTTAATGGAATACAAATTAAATTCGCTCAATCTGACAAGTTTCACCGGAAAATCTCAAAAAACCATGTTAGATCTTCTCTTTTTCCACTAACAAATCTCTACATCTCCATGGTTTGTCATGTTTTTTCTTTCTTCACATAAATATAAACTCACGCACCCGATGTAGATAGAAAGATTCGAACTCAGTCCCTCAGAACTCGAAGGCAAAAGTCTTACCACCTCTGCTGGCCTCCAATCACGTTTGTCATGTTGCACGTAATCACAATAGTATAGAACTAAAAAAATAATTCAATTTGTTGAATGGTCTTAAATGGCATAGCATCAACACAAAACTAAGAAAAGAAGAAAGAATATTTTTGAATGACGGCACGAAAGGGAATAGATGAAATGGATGATGGAGTTATTTAATTAGGATTCTTCTTTTGGGGTCAGTACGCTAGCTTTTTCGCGGATGACTGGACTGTATGTCATACAAAAATACTCCTAATTGTAGGTTTAAAAAAAGCATATATATTGTACTGGATATAGATGAGAAGAGCAATAAGAGCAATGCTTTTGTCATTGATTTTATCCTCAAATCTTGAATACCTAACATTATTTTGAAGTTTGATGCTCTTAAAGCCTACGCAGTGACTTGGACCCATTTCATCTTGTCGTTTTAACTTCTTAAATATATCGTTTTCAAATAGGGGAAAGGGGAACATTGCAACCTGCATAATCCTACTCTTTTTTTCATCTTTCCAGCTCTGTAATTCATAACCCAATTTTCCTTTCTAACCGTCAATGTTATTCTTGCTCGTTGGATTGTGATTCAGTTAGTCTTTTCACATTTGTACATATTCAACTACTTCGTTTTTTTACACTTGTGTAAAGAAATAAAGGTCATGTTTGATTACGGCAAATTATGTTCTGTAATTAATTTAGTCTATCATATTATGTACTCATAAAGGACACAACTATTATCTATTGCAAAGTTCAGAGTATTTATTCGGTTGATTAGATAAACTTATTTATAATTAAAAAAAAAATACTGACCACAACTACTTTTTCTTTTTTGTTTATAAAGAGAACAATGTGAGCATAATTTGTAAGAGGAGAAAGGTATTTATTTTGTTGGGAATTAAATTCCATGGCTCTGCTGGGATTAAAAAATTGGGAAGAATAATGTGTATGCTCTTTCTTGTCCTTACATTTTATTCCTTTAACAATGGATTATAAATAAATTAAACATGAATTCTATTTTCTATTCCCCACAAAGACTGACCAGGAATTTTACTAGAAGCAAATTTAAATTCAAATTCATTTGAGAGAGAAAGAGAGATCAATACTGTAATGGAATATTAGAAAGATGGAAATATGTGCGTAGTTGATGGTTCTTAGAATATTCTATAAATCCTTTGAAGTGAAACTATAATCTATTTTCATTTCGTGGTCGAATTGGGACCATCATGCAATAATATATTTTCCTTTGATCCTTATCTTGGTACTGTATCCGGAAACTAGATGGAATTCGAAAAATTCTAAAATATGAGTATCTTTAAAACCTTATAGCAAATTAATGAATTTTTTTTTCAAAATATCACATTAATCATTTTAATTCTTGCAAAATGTCAAAAAAAAAAAAAATTTATTTGTGCTCGAGTCATGTTTGAATCTACCAAGGCTAAAACTTTTGATGTAAAGACTAGCTTGAACCCTTATGAGGAGGCTAGGTAGAACTCGGGCTAGATTTACTAGTGTTTAGGCATACTGATATTGAATACTAGTATTAATCGAGTAACTTATTAATTAGGTTATAAAGTTTGGTGCTATGATGATATTATTTGATGTAAGTATCTAACATGATGAATAAAAGTGATGTAGCTATATAAATTAGTACAACTATTATAGAGTTTCAATTTAATTTTTATAGAAGCAGAGTAGGGGATTATTACTTTTTTAGTGTATTTAGGAACAGTATTTACATATTTGGTGTGGAAATAAAAAAATTTACAAGTTTGGTGTGTTTTTGCCTTTTTTTTTTTTCAACTTTCTTCAGTGCGCCAGTCTAAGTAGCGCACTGGCCATGTGTCATGATCTCTATTCTGTGCGCCAAATGAACTAGCGCACTGGCCACGTAAAATTCAAATTGCATGCAAATTTGATGGGTGCGCCATTTGAGTAAGCGCACAGGGAAAAAAAGAAAAAGATAATAAGCCGCCGACATTGTGAATGAAAATGGACGATGGAAATTTGGTTTTGTTTTAATTTTTTTTAATTTTTTTTTAAAAAAAATTATAAATTGTTTGTATTTAGTCCTGAAATTAATTTAGAGGGTTGCAGTTTACAGATTTGACTCTGTTTTGAAAATATCACATTAGATAAGTAGAACCGTTGAGACTGTTAAACATAAATATTCTAATTATTTTAGGCGATATTGTCACAATAGAGTTAAATCTATAAACTGTAACTCTTTAAAATTAATTTCGGAACTAAATACAAATAATTTATAATTTTATTTTTAATAAAATTAAAAAAAAATTAAAAAGAAAAAATTGGTGCGACAGGCGCACCTAACCAAATTTCCATCATGTTTTTTCATTCACAATGGCAGCGGCTTATTATCTTTTTCATTTTTTTTTTCTGTGCGCTTACTCAAGTGGCGCACCCATCAAGTATGCATGCAATTTGAATTTTACACGGCCAGTGCGCTAGTTCATTTGGCGCACAGAACAGAGATCATGACACGTGGCCAGTGCGCTAGTTCATTTGGCGCACTGAAGAAAATTGAAAAAAAAAAGGCAAAAACACACCAAACTTGTAAATTTTTTTAATTCCATACCAAATTTGTAAATACTGTTCCTAAATACACTAAAAAAGTAATAATCCCAAGCAGAGTATATATTTACCCAATTTGAACATGGTACTACTCGAATCATGTATAAGTGCTCTAAAAATAGTCTCAAATTGGTCAAACTAAACATTCAAATTTGCCAATCATATAAATATGTAATACGTGATGCACTATGAAAATATGATTGCGGGAGTTAGTTATCAAACGAATTTTAAAAATCTTCTAGTACAAGAGATAACAATATTCAAAGCTCAATATAATATCATTAGATAAGCAGACATGCATTTTATCATGAAAAGGTTTCATAAGAACAACCCATTGTCATGCTAATTGACTCATATTTCATATACACCTAATTTCTATTTTTTCTTTTTGAAAATGACATTTATTAACGTTTTTATAGAAAGCTTAAGCAAAAAGGAAAGAAGAAGCAATGTGAAATAATAAAAGATAATTAAGTAAGGTATCATTCTTTTTCTAAAAATTGTGGCCGAAAGCTTATGTACATATCAAAGATAAGTAGACAATGGATCAGATTCCATGCTTTTTATTTGGCAAAGAAGCGTTTGAGGTTACACAAAACCTTTAAAAAAGGTGAGAATTTAAGCATTTAATTTGGACTTCCTCATCATAATATATAATGAAAACTAAAAATATTTTCTATCAAATAATAATAGTCCAACCAAATTGAAACTACTTGGGAATGATTCCGATTCTGAATGTTGGATCCAGAAACACTACAATCGACATTTATCACTAATATGGATCACAAAAATAAAAACTATCATTCTTTTAGTTTTTCATTAGAATATTTAGAAATACAATAGGGTTTACATGGGTTTGAGGGGTATTTATAGGGATTACATTTTACCGGATTCAATTTCAATTTAGTTTCGGTGTGGAGTTTTGCAAACTATGGATACATTAAAAAGTAGGGTTGAGCATAGGGTGTGTTTCTTAAAATTGGTCCTGTCCCGCTCACTCATATCTTGCCCCGCCTCGTGTCCTTCCTTGCTGCTGGTTGGATTTTTTGAATCGAGTATTAAGTAGGTTTATCCGCGGAGTTTTTATTTGAATGACATAATGTTTTAAAACAAAAATAAAAGAATTAAGTATTTTTTATACAGTAAAAATAAGATCCATTAATTACATAATCTATCGAATAAAGTGAATAATTCAATTGATAAAAATAATACTTACTATTTCTATATTGAATCTTATTTGATTCATTAAAATAGCAATTTTTACAAGATTCACAGTAAATATAATGCAAGATAGTTCAAACACATATGTTAATTATTTATAAATTCCAATAAAAAACATGTTTTTATAATTTTTATAAGTCAAAATAGACATTATCGAGTCGGGTTTTACTAAAACTCGTTTTCACTCCAAACCCACAGCAGGTGTCATTATTAAAATCCATTCTGCCCCCGTTCCTAAATAGATCAAGTAAACTTTGCCCGCGCAAGTTGGATTTCTACGGATATCTGCCGGATCTGGTGAAATGCTCCTATCAATTGGAAATTAGTAATCCACAAGCTGCAACATTCACATGCGGTAATAAAGTTTTAATTCCATAATGCTCTCTCAAAGTTTATTATTCATACAGATGGATATTTATAAAAAAAATATGACAAACTAGAATTACTGTACTACCCATACATGTTTTAACTACTTACTAAACTCCCTCTAAGCATACTAATACTCTAATATCCCCTCAAGTCATGTTCAACTTGAAAATACAAGGAAAAAATAAAATAAAGATCATTTTCTAAAGTTGATGCAACTTCACTCTCACTAGTCAAAGAACCTTGTTCAACCCACCTTGTGGAGCTTATCAAACTCAACACTTGCATATCCGCATGCACTTTATCACCCATTCTCAACTCCTAAATATCACTTGGAACAAGTTCTTTTGTAGGCAAATATAAGAACTTCTTACCATCTCTTATTGCTGCATCATACTCTGATTGGATTTCCTTTAAGGTTTCAAGTGCTTTCTCAGCATTACTTTCTTGCCATATACCCATGATGACATTCACAACTAAGATCAAGAAAATGACCAATGATTCCACAAATGTTGTAATCTCCTTTTTCTTGTGATTGTTTTGTCAGCATTCTAGTGGACCTCTTGATTATGAGTAATTGTTGCAGCCTTCCCCTTAGCAATGGCCCAAACTGACCCAGAAACCAAAACAACAATAGATTGAATATAGGCAGACTACTACTAGGTGTTGTAGATTATGTTGATTTTACTTGATAAAATGTATTGTATAGTTGTTGATAATAAAAGTACTCCATTTGTTGCTGCTCAACATGGAATATGAAAGCCAAAACATAATCACAACCAATACTTTAAAAGAAATTGCATATTTGCAAATCCAAGCACAAGTAAACCAATTATAAAACTTATGCATTTTAATTCACAAAACTTAGGATATTTCAATCTTATCATTGAAGCAGTAAAATAAATAACAGATACAGACAGAGGAATCAGAAGCTTTCTTTGCAACATCTCATAATTTTGAGATGAAGGAGAATCAATCCTAGGACAATACTTTCTCTCTTTTTCTTCTTTTTCAATCATGTGACTATAACAAAATTTGAATCAAACTTAAAAATAATCTCTGATAACTACTTTAGGAAAACAATAGAACATCAAGGAAAGCTAAATCGAAAGGAATAATTGAAACTAATTCACTACTACTATAAATGATAGAAACTGAAGGAAGGAAGAAAAGAGGATCGAGACTTGTAAATTTGACAGGCTCCAAAAAAGAAGAAGAAAATTGAAGAGAAGAAAATGGAATTAAAATAGAATGATAGAGTTATTCAAGAGGAAGGAAAAGTGATGGAGACCTATAAAATTAAGAGGCTCAGATGAAAAAGAAAAATGATAAATCAAAGGAAAAAAAGAGAAAAATTGAAGAAGGATTCAAAGGATTGAAGAAGAGATCAAGCACTGGAAAGACAGCAGTCTTGAGGAGAGGAGATCATAAAAAAATTCAATAAAAGAAAGAAAAATCATTATCAACAAATCAACAAAACCAGAAGAAGGATGAAGCCTTAAGAATTCAATAAAACTCTGAAAAATTCAATAAAATTGATCAAGAATAAATTGAATGAACAAATCTAAAAGAAATCATCATCAAATAAAAGAATTGAATCAAACAATATCAAAAGATTGAAATTGGAACTGAAATTTACAAAATACTTGAATGAAAGAACATAAACCATCAACGAAATTGAAAGTATTAATCAAAATTCACCATAAATTGAATTGATGTCTTCGAGGCTAAAATGGGAGACCAACTTGAGCTATGGTTCACCTCGGAAGGGCTAAGTGGTTAACTCTTTGAGGGACGATCTTGAAAACAAGAGATTGAGCTAGGTGTTGCCTTAGCAAACACTCCGATACTTAAGTCAGATTTGGGCTCGTCCAATATTCAGAAAGGAGATTAGAGAGAGTAGAAGGATTAGAAAGATTACCCGTGAATAGTGAATCACTGTGGTATTTATAGTGGGGACTTCTTAATGGTTACTTGCACGTTACTTCACCGTAATGATGATTGTAATGCTAACTCACCGTAAGGATGACTGTAATGCATAATTCACTGTAATGATGACTGTAATGCATAATTCATAGTAATGATGACTGTAATGCATAATTTGGGTATGGGTTGTCAGAGTAGAGTATGACTTATCTGACCGGTCATTCATACTACATGTAATGATTACTGGGAGTATAACCCGAGTTGACCTGAGGATGATCCCTGAGTGGCCTATGGACATTGGTCTGAACACCCCTAGTGCCAAACATCTCATGCTGACCCTGTGGGTCCTTGATTATCCGATTTGTGCTAAGATGACGTTGATCTTGAGCCTTAGCCCATCCCACATAGAGCCTTCTGATCTTATGGTTCGTCTAGTGCTAACCTCTATAAGGACAATGTCATCATGAATTATCCAGAAGAAGAATTAAATAATTAAGGATTTTCTCAGAAAATCAATGAAAATGAAGAAAAGAGAGGGAAATCATGAAAATCAAAATGAAACGGAAGAATGAAGGAAGAGACTATGAAACGTGTGATGGAGAGAGCAAAATTTTCACTCTGATACCATAATAAAGTTTCAATTACATAATGCCCTCTCAAAATTTATTATTCACACTAGTAAATATTTGTAGAGAAATATTATCAAACTAGAATTACTATACTAGCACATAGCCAAAACCATTTAGAAGCCTTCGAAGTATACCTCATTTTTACATAAGAACTATCGGCAAAGTAATAGCAATATAAAGCCCCTGAAGTTACAAAAATATTTACACGAGCACCTTATTAGATGGGACAAACGGCAAGTGTATGACAAACAAACGGAAGCGCGTGAATGGATGTGAAAATTCAAAATGGCATTGTTTTGAAGGGGTTTAGCGAAAAAATAAAATAAAATTAAAATCCTAAAAGTTAATCATCTTCTTCCTTCTTCCATCCTTCCCATCGCCACCAGGCACTACTACTCCTTCGCCTCCACCACTCTCTTCTTCTGGACAACAAACACAGCAAATAAAATCAACAAAAATGCACAAATCTGTAAGAGCTTTGTGATAGGTTGGATGATATACTTTGTTCCACCTTCATTTATAATCCTTCAGGATCTTTTATTGCATTTGAAAAATGGAAACTAGAAGAAACTTTGCAAACCCACACTTTTTTCTCTTCCTATTGGTACAACTTACTTCTTGAAAATAAATTGCATCTTCGCAAGTGCTAGCACCATTATCAGGCCATTATTTATTCACAGTCAAATTTGGTCTTAGATTTGGATCAAACATCATTCTTAGTTTGGCTCTGCCAAAACCAACACATAATTGAAACTAATAAAGCAAATATCAGGAATTGATGTATTCAATTCTGAGATTGAGGAAACTAAGTAGCATTATCAATAAGGAGAGAATGATTTAAAATAGAAAATTTCAAATTAAAGCGGTAACTAACAGTGAAAAATTATTGAGAGGAAGAAAGAAGAAGAAAAGAGATGAAGAAGGAAGAAAGGAAATCGCAATTAGAATTATTAAGAGGAAGAAATAGGATTGAGTCCTGTAAAGAACAGTCCCAGAAGAAAAATTGTAAGAAACTAAACTATATATTAAAATAAAAGAAAAATTATATCGATTGAATAAAATCTCAAAAAATTGAAATATTGAAGAAACAGAGGGATGAAACCCTTAAATCAATCCAAACTAAAGAATTAATGAAAATCGATCAAATAACAAATTGAATTAACAAATCAATTGAGAAATCATCATTTATTGAAGAAACTTCATCATTAAATCAAAGAATCAATGGATAAAGAAAAACAAAATTAAAGAATCAAGAAATAGCAAATTGCATAGAGGAAGAAAGTGAAACAAAAAGATAAAAGGAAAAACCTAAAATTGCACCTGAAGAATAACAAAAAAATGAAGATCAAAATAGAGAAAGAAGCCATTAAATCCAGAGAAGACTGATGAATTAATGAATTTATGAAGAAACGAAGAACTGATAACGAGAGATGAATGAATTGCAAGTATATGAAACGATACCAAAGCACAAGGAAGGGTGGTGGTTTGTTGTCCAGAAGAAGGGAGTGGCGAAGACGGAGGTGGAGGTGTAGATGTGCCGATGGCGATAGGAAGGATGGAAGAAGGAGATGAATAACGCCTTAGTTTCTGTTATAGTTCAATAATAATAATAATAATATTATTATTATTATTATTATTATTATTATTACAAATTTCAAAACGATCCTTGAATTTTAATATTTTTTGCTAAACGCATTTAATACGATGCCGTTTTGAATTTTTACATCCATTCATGCGCTTCCCGTTTGTTTGTTATACATTCGCCGTTTGTCCCGTCTAATAAGGTGCTCGTGCAAATATTTTTGTAACTTTGGGAGCTTTATATTGCTATTACTTCACCGAAGGACTTTATGTAAAAACGAGGGATATATACATATAAGGACCCATATTTTTTTTATTTTTTCTAAAAAAATTTTAAATTTATTTTAAATTGATTTTTGACACTTTCAAATTTTAATTGTAAAAACGGGCTCTCCTTTGTTTTTCGGTTCACGCATCTCAGACTCCCCTTTCTCTTCCTCTCCTCCTCCAACGTGTTTCATCACCAGTCGCCATCCGGCCTCTTCCTTCAAAACCTCCGGCGAGCCACCAGGCAAGGGCTTGTTCTGAGGACCTCCAGCGAGAACTTCACCACTATTAACCCAAATCCTTTCTTCACCAACCAACAGATCCAATCCATCTTTTATATGGAAACAATTGAACGAACTGCCATAACCACGTAGCTAACCAGTTGCATCATTTTATCTAGCTCAGACAGGCAAAGCTTCTCTCTATACTACTAATCTCCACCGACCAATCGTGTTCCCGCCAACGGATCTAATCCACTCAGCTACCCAGTTCTTCACTTTTGGTGGCCTTCGACTTCATCATTCTTCTCCTTTACCTCGTTGCAACCGATTCTTCCCTATAAGGTCACTCCAATAAATTCTTCTTCTATTGCGTAAGCAAATTACTCTCCTGATTTTACTTTTTTTTTTGCTTGATTTTCAGGTCGAGCCTTCCATTTCAAAATCACGAGGTTAAGTACTATAGAGAGCTTGAAGTTGCAGTGGATGTCGTGGAAAGGGCTTGTCGTCTTTGTGTCGACGTATGTTTTTGTTTTTCTCTTTGAACCTGTTTGTTTCTGAGGAAATTGCGAGAAAGTTAAGTGAAATATTGATTAATTATCATGCTAATTAAATTTTGGGCTCTGTTATTGCCAGAGAATTTTTATTAATCCAGATTCAAGACTTTGATTTTGATGAAATTACCCATCATCCTTATGGTTTATTATAGCTTGCTGCCTGTCATCAATAATACCTCACCACTCTCATAAATGCATCTCCTTCATAAGCAACACATCCTAAACTTAAATAAATCCATTGTACCAGTAGAAACGAGTTTCTGCTTGTCCACTATCTATCCTTGATTGTTGATTTTCTATATTCATTAAAATTATGGGTTCTTTGAATTTTATTATTTTTCACTATTCTTTCATCCTTAATTTGCAGTTAGATTTTTAATTGTGTTTTGAGTTTTTATACATAAAAAATATGCAAAGGCTATTGAGTGTTGTGCATGAGTTGAGAATATATATATATATTTGGTACTGTTTTCATAATGAAATAAAATAGCATTTAGGTTGGTTTTCTAGTACGTGCATATTTTAATTTACATGAAATTCAATCAAACTTGAAAGAGAAATAATAGCAAGGATTGTATTTAATAGTATGTTTATGTTAAAGTCATTTAATGTCATTCTTAATGTTTTTCTTTTTAAGAGTCTTTTCTACTATTTTAGGTTTATTTTTAGAACTTATAGGTTGTTGATTATGTGTTGAATTAATGTTGAATATGTGTTGAACAATTATTGAATCAAAGTTCAATTATTTCAAAATTGTCTTTTTTTTTCTTCATATTTTAGTTAGTAAGAATCTTTTTTGTTGTTTTAGGTTGATTTTTAACACTCGTAACTTGTCAAATATGTGTTGAACAGCTGTTAGATCGAAGTTGAATCAATATTAAATTGTTTCAAAATTCTTTTTTTTTTTTACATATTTTAGTTAGTAAGAGTCTTTTCTACTGTTGTTGGTTGGTCTTTAGAAATCGTAGGATATTGAATATATGTTAAACAACAGTTGAATCAATGTTGAATGTGTTGAACAATTGTTGAATTATTTTAAAATTCTTGTTTTTGCATATGTTAGTTAGTAATAGTCTTTTTTTGTTGTTTTAGATTCGTTTTTAGAACTTGTAGCATGTTGAATATATGTTGAACAACTGTTGAATCAATGTTGATTTATTTTAAAATTCTTGTTTTTGCATATTTTAGTTAGCAAGAGTCTTTTCTGTTGTTATTGGTTGGTTTTTAGAACTCGTAGGTTGTTGAATATGTGTTAAACAGCTGTTGAATCGAAATTGAATCAAAATTGAATGTGTGTTGAACAATTGTTTCATCGAAGTTGAATTGTTTCATAATTCTTGTTTTTGTATATTTTAGTTAGTAAGAATCTTTTATGTTATTTTAGGTTTATTTTTAGAACTCGTACCTTGATAAATATGTGTTAAACAACTGTTGAATCGAAGTTGAATCAAAATTAAATTGTTTCGAAATTCTTATTTTTGCATATTTTAGTTTGTAAGAGTCTTTTTTTCTGTTTTAGGTCATTTTTAGAACTTGTAGCTAGGGGTGGGCAGAACTGAACCGAAAAATTGGTTAACCGAATTTTCGGTTCGGTTAATATATGAACCGAATTTTCGGTTTTCGGTTCGATTCAAAAAGTAAAAACTGATATTTTTACGTGTAAAATTCGTTTAAAATCGAAACCAAACCGAAAACCGAACAGAAAAATCGGTTAACCGAATTTTCAGTTCGGTTTTCGGTTTATAAATTTTTGATCGGTTTTAAACCAAAAATTGAAACCGAACCGAACCGAATTTGCACACCCCTACTCGTAGCTTGATGAATATATGTTGAACATCTGTTGAATCGAAGTTGAATTATTTTTTGAAGTGTATTTAGATTATCCAGTTGCTTTAATGACATTATTATATTCCATGTACGTGGCTCGCCTCAATTCAAGCTATCCTGAAGTTTTGACATCCTATATTAGAACAAAAAGGGAATTGTTAATTGATTCAAAAGCAGTAAGAGAATTGTTAGATTTGAACCGTTTGTTGAATGGAAGTTAAATTATTTCGCAATTTTAGATTTTGCATCTTTTAGTCAGTAAGAGTTTTTTCTGTTATCGTAGATAGTTTTTAGAACTCGTAGGTTATTGAATATATATTGAACAACTATTGAATCAAAGTTGAATTGTTTCGAAATTTTTATGATTGCATATTTTTATTATTTTTTATTAGTAATTTTTTATTTAATTTTTTGTAATATAGAATATAAATTTTTTTATTAATATAATTAATATATTTTTTATTATAAATTATAATTTTTGTTATTTTTATTTTTATTATTATATTAATAATATATAACAATAAATTTAACAAGATTATAATATAAATAAAAAAATTTTAAATTTTATTTTTAAGAAAATTAAAAAAATTACATTAATAGAATAATAAATTAAAATTTTAATTGAAATGTATTTTTAAAATTTATTTATTAAATTTTTTAGTTATTTAAAGTTTAATGTTAATTAATATTAATTTTTAAAATGTTTATAGAATGGAGAATGCAATACACTCTCTTAAGATGAAAGTATAATTGTTTTTTGAGTTAGGTAGCTAATTTTACACAATTAATTGATCATGTGTTCTTTTTTACTATAAATTATTAATTTTTACATTGTTTTATACAATGAGCCTCTTTTTTAAATTATTTTTATTTGTAAAACCAATTTTCTTACTCTCCCATTTTTTAATTAAAAGAACAGTTATGTTGATTATTAAAAGGGAAGATGACAAAACTAATACTCTTTTTAACTTTTATTGACAAACATTAATACTCTTTTTAATTTTTGTTGACAAAACTAATACCCTTAGTCTTTTTTTTAATTTTTATTGACAAAACTAGTACACTTTTTTAACATTTATTGACAAAACTAATACTCTTTTTAACTTTTTTTGACAAAACTAGTTATCTAATACATATAAATTTAAAAAAGAAAACAACTATAATCTAGAGAGAGTGTATTATACTCTCCATCTTATAAATACTTTAAAAATTAATATTAATTAACTCTACACATTAAATAATTAAAAAATTCAATAATTAAAATTTAAAAATACATTTCAATTAAAAAATTAATTTATCATTGTATTAATATAATTTTTAAATTTTTTTAAATAAAATTTAAAATTCTTTTATTTATATTATAATCTTATTAAATTTAATATCATATCTTATAAAAATTAATAATAAATAATAATTATTACAAAATAAATTATCATAAAAAATATATTAAATTCTATTAATAAAAATAAATATTTTATATTACAAATAATTAAATAAAATATTACTTATAAAAAATTGATCAAATAATAAAATTAAATCTTCAATTGATACATTGGATGTATATGATGATTCCTTCCAAAACTGAAAAAAGAAAAAAATATTAGTAAAAATAAAAATAACAAATAAAAAATTATTTACACAAAAATTATTCAAATCATGTTAAGTAATATCCCATGGTTAAAAACTCTTCAAACACTAAAAAAATCCTATAAAAAACTGTTTAAATCTGGTTCAAAAACTGTTTAAATTTAGTTCAAAAATTTTATTCTAAAAATATAGAAGCTAATAAATTAAATACATAAATAAAAAAAACTGTTTCAACACTGTTAAAAAACTAGGGGTGCACAAGATAAATGAAAATTCGGTTTTCAAACCAAACCGAACCAAATTTTCGGTTCGGTTTCGGTTCATTAAATATTATAAACCGAATTTTCGGTTCGGTTTTCGGTTTGTCAAATTATAAAAATCTAAAATTTTTAACATGTAAAATTCAGTTAAAACCGAAACCGAATGAAAACCGAACCAAAATTCGATTTAAACCAAATTTTGGTTCGGTTTTCGGTTCACAGATTTTAAATTCGGTTTTGAACCGAAAACCGATTTTCGATTCGGTTCGGCAACCGAACCGAAATTTGTGCAGCCCTATAAAAAACTGTTCAAATCCAGTACAAGAATTTTATTCTAAAAATATAGAAACTAATCAATCAAATGCATAAAAAAAAAACACTGTTTAAAAATTGTTCAAACCCAATTGAAAGTCTTTTTAAAAATTCCGATAAAAAAAACTGTTTAAACTCGATTTTCAAGAATTTTATTCTAAATATATAGAAGCTAATCAATCAAACACTTAGACAAAAAAAAAACCTTGTTCAAACATCGTTAAAAAACAGTTCAAATCCGGTTCCAAAACAGTTCAAGAATTTTATTCTAAAAATATAGAAGCTAATCAATCAAATGCGTAAATAAAAGAAAACACTGTTCAAACCTAGTTCAAGAATTTTATTCTAAGAATATAGAAGCTAATCAATCAAATGTTTAAAAAAAATATTATAACACTGTTTAAAATCGGTTAAAAAACAATTCAAACCCGGTTCAAAAATTTTCGTAAATAAAAAAAACACTATTCAAACATTGTTAAAAAACTATTCAAACCCAGTTAAAGAATTTTATTTTAAAAATATAGAAGATAATCAATCAAATGCATAAACAAAAAAAAAATTGTTCAAACACTATTAAAAAACTGTTGAAACATAGTTCAAACTCTGATAAAAAAAATGTTCAAACCATGTTAAGAAAATGTTTAAAGCCGGTTTAAAGTCTTTTAAATAAAAAAGTGGATGATATGTTCAAATATAACAGAATAATATTGATACATACCTTCAAAGGACAGTTTGCCAATTTGACATAAGTTGCTCCAGCCTTATCCCCTGAAATATCACAATAAGAACATTAGTCAACTAACAAATTACCTTGATGTTAAAGAATCTAAATCAAAACAACTTAACAAATTAAATAATGTTTTTGTTTCAATCCTGGAAAGAATATTGAATTTAAACTTTCAAAAACAGGTAATATTTGACAATTACATTTTAAAAAATTCACAGAAGTATATAATCACTATGTAAAATAATTATCAAAGACTAGGGCAATAAATTTACAAAGGAAAAAAAAAAGGTTCTCTGTTCTCCACTCCAAAATAATCAAGCATAAATACAAATTTCTTTTTCTTCTTCATAAGCAAACATATCATAAATTTCAAAGCATAAAAAAACTGACAAGCCACCTTGCACATCTTTAAAGATAGCACATAGCTAGACATGAATGATTCCCAGAGTTTAGACTAAATGGGTGGTCCTTAAGTGACTCTGCAAGCTTTTACATAGTTAGCACGCACAAATCATACCCTTCATTACAATTTCAGCACATTATTTATGTATATATCTACCAACAATTTGTGTTAATTGTCTTGTGTTTTTTAAGCAAACAATTGATAAATCCTGTTCCTCGGAAAGAAGAATACTGCAGCAAAAAGTTGATATCTAAATATTGGCATCTACAAGCAAAAGAGGAAAAAAAAATGGAAAAAATGCCAACTTATTCAACAACAGGTTTTCCACTTTGCATCAAAGAAGTTAGGTGTATCAATCATCATAAGTCAAAGAAGTGGTTCCAGAATTCAAAATGTTTTATGTTAATTAAAAAAAATTATTGAGGATCTGTTCTAGTGATGCAGTGAAGAACAACTAGAGAGGAAATGAAAGAGTGGTAGCAATGATGCATGAATTCTGTTCTTCTACACAATCAATAGCAAATACATATTTTTAAAATAAATTCATCAATTTTGTTACCTGGATCATCAAAATTTCCCATGTCATTTTTCCATTCAGTTGCTGATGAATCAACTACAAATGCATTTTCCTTAGCTGTATCAAATGACAGCCTTCTTTACCTTTTTCATCAAATTACAGAGGCTAAGTCAGTAATGTAAACAGAATAATCAATAAGAGAGATATCTGTCCCTTTTCAAAAAAAGAGAATTCGAAAGAGCTAGAATAATACTAATGCACGTAGAAGAATGCAAGCAAACCTTTGACACAATAAGAAATTGGAAGGAAACACAGATATCAAGAATTCAGTATCAATACTAAAGATCAAATATATACATAGCATAGAAAAAGATCATTACACTTTCAGAATCTGGTTGCATGCAACAAGCTGAGTGTCCTAAGTAGCTTCACCAGAATTTTTCTAGCAGCTGAATAACATAATCTCATTACCATCTAGATTATGAATCACCAGCATTATGAATTCAAGTTCCCAATCTCACACATAAGGCACCTACAACTATAATCATAATACGAACTTCATTCCAGTTACTAAGGAAATCAGAATTCACAGAAAAATACCTATCTAAGATACTTCTGAGCTACTTCTCTAAGCTTCTCTAACATCCTAAACAGAAGAAGCAAAAACACATTGCTCTGAATTGATTTACCAGAACAATAAGGGATTTGTGAAATAATGAGTAGAAGGGCCCATTTTGTAAAATTATAGAACTTCAATTTAACGGCAACTTTCATGAAAATGGGAAAAAAGCCCATACCTGGAAGCAATTTGATAGATGGAAAAATGACCTGAGACTATGAAATCCTCATCGTCAATAAGGAGGTTCAGATCAAAAACATAAACTACGCATGAACTGTTCGTCTCCTTCTGCAAACAAAAATGACCTCAGATTCTGAAATCCTCATCGTCGCTGGAACACACGAAGAACTCATCTTGTACTCGGTCAGAAAATCGATCGTCATCACGTTTCTATCGAGTTTCCAGGTAGTTTCGCTAGAAATTTTAACCTATCAGAAATCGTCGGTCACAGATGGAAACCAAATGATTAATGATGAATACACGACAAAAACTCATCAGAAACCTTAAGGAAATCACCGAGTAAAGTTTCTGTTGGGTTACAGTAAAGTATTCCGCTAGTTTTTGGTCAAAAATTGGCCGGAGTCATGAAGTACATGTTTTGTAAGTCTAGCCAGAAAACGAACTCACAGGAATCAGTGGCGGAGTGTCACTGGAAAATGTATGGTGCCAGATACTTGTGCGATTAGCTTCTATTTTAGAATATATCATGAAGAATTAGCTTCTATTTTAGCAATTTGAAGAAAAAGAAAACAAATCATGAAGAAAAAGCTTATCAAAATAGAACAGGGCAGATCGGAACTTAGAAACAGAAAGTCAGATCGGAACTGAACACCGCCATTGTAGATCGGAAACTGGTAGAAGAAAGATGAGATGATGATGAATGTTGAGAACAAAGACAGAACGGAGAATGGTGGAGAATGTAAAGCGCGTAGAAGTGAAAAACAAAAATAATGAAAGGTTCTTATTTTTGTCAAAGATCTTTAGCAAAGGTATTAGTTTTGTCACCGAAACAAAAAGGTATTATTTTAATCAATAAAAGTTAAAAAAGTTATTATTTTTGTATTTTTCCCTTATTAAAATAACAAATTATGCGAGCCCGGCCCACTAGAAAAGTCTATTTCTTATGTATTCTTTATTTTGTCAATGGAGTATACGATATATAATTTGTGTAGTTCTTGGGCTCATTTTATGGCCATGAAAAAATCTTGATGTTGTAATATCCACTCCAAGTTATGTGACTGAGGGAGAAAACTTGAAATTTTTTATATTGATGAAAATGAAGCAATTGGTAAAAAAATATATATGAACACTAAAATTTTTAAAATAATTCAACAATAAATGCAAAAAGCACATACTTTCAATCAAACTATATATTAAAGAAGCCTGCCCACCTTTTGCTAATAGCACTCTCTCACTCTCTACATAAGTTAATAAACAGATCCCTGTGAACTGTCGGACTGTCAAATGGCACTAAACAGCCCAGCAGCCAAAATAGTAACTATAAAGAAAACAAAACAAGAGACCAAACAGATAATACAAAACGCAATAAAAAAAAAAGAAGCCCTGTAACCACTAACTTCTAGGGATCAAAAACCTGTCAGCAGCCATCAAGTGAATAATTGATTTCAAAACTTCACCTTTTCCACTTCCTTTGGATAATATTGCAGCTTCTAAAGCAGCATCAGCTCCCAACATTGGCCCCATGTTTGAAAA
>CATIWJ010371361.1:0-10531 GCA_949640765.1 Croton laevigatus
GAAAGGGAAGTTACAAAATCAGAAAGAATTGCACGCTGAGAAGGTTTGAATTTGCCATACCAAATCAAATTAATGGAAATTTTGCCTGTTAGAAGAGGACCATTGTGGTATTGAAACAAATGGGATTGCTGGAGTTGCCTGCCAGCTGAGTTGAGATGGAAAAGAGAGAGAAGAAATACGAATTGGATAAGGAAATGAGAAGAGGCCATAACTGATACTTTTTTGGGTAGAAAACTGTGAAATGAGAAGTGGATTGATTTGATGAAGCAGAGAATGAGAAGGCATTGGTATATATAGTGGGTGAAAGAGAGAAGCTACGCGGAGAAAACAACTGTAAACAGTGGTGTGGGGGCAATGGGGCAAAAGAAGCTAGCAAATGAAAATGCCAGCAGGTCATTTGCGCGTTGATGCTTTAATTAATTAACGGATAGTGCGCGCCTTGCCTTGTATTTCTATGGCTTTCATTTCAACAGAATATTTATTACTTAGTCAAACGAAAGACATCCAGTTATGAGTTTACCACCAAAAGTCTTTACCTCAAAATACTGAAAAAAAATTGGCCAAATGCGCTAATTTACACCTGAACTTTCTACCGTTTTCCTATGTGGAATTTCCAACGGTATGAATGACTTATTAAACACTCTAATTTTCATTCTCTTTAGCAGATTTACACATGACTTCTCTCAAAAGAGTACATGAAGTACAGACACGCTTTAGGAGCCAAGGATCAAGGTGAAATTTTACTGTCTTCCTTCTTAGGCCACTAGTACCATTTCGCAAGTTACCAAACTCAAAACCTCATTTTTCCAATTCTAGCACTAATTGAAGTAAATGAGTACATGAAATTGCAATACTCGACGAGAGTAACCTAACCATTATTTTATTTTATCCTTCCGATCACAGTTACAACTCAAAATATGCATAAGAAAAGTTCAGGTTGCGTCTCATATTGACCAACAAATGATGAAGATTATGGTGTCAAAACAAAACTCGTGACCCATAAATTCAATCGGTGGTTTTGCATCCATCAATCGATCATTGAAGAGTCATGAAATCTATGATTTTAGTTTTGGCTACAAGGTTTATTTCGAAACTCTTTCCCGCCGATCTAGTGGTCGGCTGAAGGTGATGAACACACCATTCGCCTCCACTCGACAAGCTCTTCCTCATGGTACGAACACCCAACCTTATCGATGATGTTTCCGGTGGGCGGTATTTTGAGATGGGCAATCCAATTCTAAGAGGAAGGTGATGAAAATTTTTCATTTTAATCCTTAATTTTTTGAGACAGATACATGTGAGTCTCAAAAATTATACTATGCACCCCAAATCATGCATATACTTCACGCACTATTTGGAGACAGCCATGTGTTAATTTGCTAAAGAAATAAAACAGCCATGTGCTAATTTGCTAAAGGAAATAAAAATTGGAGTGTCTAATAGGTCATTCATAAAGTTAAAGGTTTTACTAGGGAAAACTAGGAATGTTTACGGTGAAATTATGTATTAGGCCAATAAAAATTTTAAGCTTCTCTTTCAATTTTATACCATTACTCTTGTATATTCTGTTTCAAACGTTTATAAATATAAGCCTATTTACCAATTTTAGAGACTATTAATTATTAAGAGTGACGGTAATATGTTCAACAATTCAATACTTTAGAAGGATAAGTGGTGCAATTTGAAGAATAGCAATGAAGATTGCCAATTTGAAGGAGAGGCTACAAGTTACGGATTAGGAAAAGGACCAACAAGTAGAATGGAGAATTTGGCGTAGATTAGGCTTCTGTAGTATATTGGGTTTGTTATGTAGGTTGGTATTGATGCTAATTATAATTTAATGTGGAATCAATTGCAATCTGTAAATGTTGACATTGTTCAGAAGACTATTTAGAAATTAGAAATAAAAGTTGAGTTGAACAATATCAATTCCATATCAGTTTAATATCTTAAATGCATATTTAAATTGGAGAGCTTTTTTAAAAAACTCCTCTATTTATTTCTCTTATATGGTAAGTGAATTAAAGCAATTCATATTAGTATTAGAGATGCTCTAATGCACTTATTTCATATAAGGACTTTGTTTACTCACTAATTTTTTTGATTTTAGCATGGTTAGAACTTTGGAATTCGATAGTTCTCAATTTGCCCTTTTTCTCTTTTTTTTTTGGCAAAAACACTTGTTGAATTATTTGCACTAAGTTCTGAGATTAAAAAAACATGACTCACAGTTTACGAAATTTGACTATATATTAAAATCTCATAATTCCACTCATTCTTTTAATTACTGAAAATACTATGCTGCCCTTTTTTAGTGTTTACATATACATATTACGGTTACAAATATGTCATTTCACTTGTACGTATACATTTCATAAAATAATAGCCTCGCGATCACTATCATCACTTTTTTTTCCTTTCTATTGTAATGCCTATTTTCGAATATCATTCGTCCAACATATCGACTGTTTACAAATGCTGAAACGAAGGGTTTGGAACCTTAACTAGTGTAGTTAAGCTAATTAGGTGAGGATCCACATATAAGAAACTATTTTTCAATTGCACCCAACAAGTTTGAATTATAGTGTAATTGTAACCAACTTTTCCATTTAGGGCATAAATGCAGAAAAGTTCAAAAAAGGGTGTATTTGTGAAAATTTGAAAAACTCATGGTGCACAATGGTAGGCCAAAAGTAAACTGTATTCCAACGGCGGCGTTTTATAGCTCTTAATATTCCCATTCGCAGCCGTTTGAAAGAACTTGGTCTTCGCCACTTGGCTTTTCTTTTCCACACCCGACTTTGTTCCGCTGCCTGCAGAGCGATCACTGCTGGCCGGCGCCCGACATAACAGCTTTTTCCGGGGAGCAATGAAATGAACTATATTCCTGGCCATTTATTTCAATCGAGTGAAGAATTAGAATTATAAATGTCAGTAGGTCAGTCACAATCGGGCAAAGATTCAAAATGGCAATGGGAAAACGCCACAGCCGGCGCCGTTGCTGGCTTCGCCACAGTCGCAGTTACACATCCTCTCGACGTCGTTAAGACAAGGTTTCAAGGTAATTTATATATTTACATGTTCAGTATTTTCCATTATCGTTCCTTTTTTTTGTCTTAATTTGTTTGTATATAAATGATTCAATAGTTAACAATGGCCGACTCTCCAATCTTCCGACCTACAAGAATACTCCCCACGCTGTTTTCGCCATTGCTCGCTCTGAGGTATGCCTTGGCTTCTCTTACTGAAATTTATTTGCTGCTGTTTTGTTTTTCTCATCATATACGACTTTTTGTTCATTTCTCTTAATAATTTGCTCATATTAATTGCTGAATGCTATTAAGGCTCATAAGAACTTATTATTTCCTGTGCTTTCCCCCCCTTTTTTTTTTTTTGGGACACCATAACTTCAAGCACAAGAGTTTCATATATGCAATAAACAACTGTTTATTAATAATTATAATCTATATAGAAAGGCTCATATATGTAGTGTATGCTTATATGAGATGACTTACTAATTCAGATTAACTCAATGCCTATTTGGAAATAAACAATGATAAGGAATGAAAATAATGTATTTGGACATCGTCTAACAACATTATTCAAAAGAAGAAATTGTTTGGCAATGTTGTTGTTCTCCCCGTATACAACTGTATTTCTAATCCCATGTCAACCACTAGGGCAATTCCTTACTCGCTGAGTTTGAAGTGTAATGCTGAACAGTCACCGTTTATGCTGTAAATTGCATATTAATTTATGCTATTCGTCTGTCATATCATATGACTCATATGCAACGAAATAGTCATATTCAATTCTGCAATTTATGTATCTAAGCATTCATGCTTTTTTATTCTCTCTCATATGAAATTTGGGCTGAGTTCTCTTGACAGTTTTGGAGCATACGTATTATTCAATTCTGCAATGTTTGGCCATTGGAAAACAAGGTTGGGTGTGCAATGGAATTGCTGCATAAATATATACTTTTCTTATTTTTCTTTACTAATGAAATTATGATTTAAGGTATTGAGGACCTTAGACTATTACTATTTGATGATTGAATATTTAAGATACATCTTAAATTTTAATTGTTTTCATTAATCTACTTTTGGGTAGAAATTTATCCTTGAAGAAATAGAACTATGTGGATGATGAATCACTCCTTTAATCTTCTAACTGAGGTTGCTTGCTATTTGAGGGATTTTTTATGTTAAAAAAAGTCTAAGAAATTGAACAATTTCCATGGCAAGTAAAAGAGGAATAGAGGATATGAATTGTGGTTCAAGAAAATGGTCTTGAAGGGAGACGCTTATAGGGAGTAGCATAAGTTGAGCTTAACTATTGTTGCTGGGCAATGCTTGTGATTTTAATCAAATGAAACTCTAATACATATCTTGCTCCAGCTGCGATAAAAGTGAAACCTATCTTTGACATATCACTTTATTGCATGTTTGACCAAAACAAACATCTTGTATTTTTTGTTTCTTCAGGGTTTGAAAGGGCTTTATGCAGGTTTTCTTCCTTCAGTCCTTGGTTCAACGGTGTCATGGGGTTTATACTTTTTCTTGTAAGTGCACTTTGATAGTTTTGTTGATTGTACGCATCATTCCCCTTTTTTTTTTTGTCCTCTTTCATCTCAGAATTTCTGCCTTTGTTTTTGAAGTATTAATATTCTAGAAATATAACCTACATTTAAGCTCTTGTTAGTGATGAGCATTATCTTGTAAAGGCAATGTTGTAAACTCTGAAAAATTCTAATACCTTCAAGCTCTTTTGCATCATACTTGAAATTGTTTCTTCTGAATCAGCAGTTTACCTTATTAGCACTTAATCCTGTAGCTGAAGGATGGTACAAGGGTGCCACCTCTTTTCCCTTTACTTGAATTATGATCTGGAATCTTGATCAGAAAGATCAATTCTCTGCGATTTGATGGCCAATTGTGATTCGTAAACAATCTTCGATATAGAGGAGTCCATTTACATCAGTTGACTTGGGATTTTTGTGTGCTTATATTCATTAGTAATTTATTGTTGCTTTATTTGATACTCTTATGTAGCTATAGCAGAGCCAAACAAAGATATTCTGAGAAAGGGGATAAGCAGCTAAGCCCTGGTCTTCATCTTGCATCTGCTGCAGAAGCTGGAGCTTTAGTGAGTATTTGAACTTTCAGTAATCTATTAATAGGGGAAAAAAAAAAAATATTGCACGTCAATATCAAACTCTATGCTAAAAAGATAAGGTTAAGAGGAAACATACATTGTACATATTTTAATATTTAAATATACCAGGGAGGTAGGAGAATAAACAGGATATTTGGTGAGAGGATATCTAAATGAGTTGTTGATGCATGGGAAGAAGCTCACCTGCTGCCAATTTAAGCTTTACTACTTCTTTCATAGATAAGCACACATGAGAAATAGAACTGTAAAGATATTCTCACAGCAGGAACTCAAAGTTGTTGCAGAAGATAGATTGCCTCTTTTCGATTCTTTTTCAACCAAGATGGTTGCCCCTATCAATACTTGCTACTTTTACCTTGTTCCAGGTTTGCTTGTGTACAAATCCTATTTGGCTTGTAAAGACTAGGATGCAGCTTCAAACTCCTCTGCATCAAGCTCAACCATATTCTGGGCTTTATGGTCTGCCCCGCACCTTACACTAACTCGCTATTAATGTGCTCTCTGGCATGTACTTTCCTAGTGAGTCATATTAACTTTGACCCAAATATTATTAGTTAACAACTATCATTAGTTTTTATGTGACAAATATTAATCATCATAATTATTCTGATATCAAAAGATTGGTTTTGAGGGATGCTGTGGCTTATTCTGTACAGTTGGTTCCACACTTATTTATATTTTATTGTTAAGCATTTATATAATACTACGGCCTATTGACATGATTGATTGCACGACCTATGGGTGAATTGCCATTCATTTGGATTCTTTCTGTGTTTTCTGGAAAGAAATTACATCGTAGGAAAAATAATTTATCAATATAAACTTCCAGCATATCCTTTTTAATGTGGTGACATTTTTATACAAACTTTTACTATAGTTTCTTTTGTCAAATCAAATTTCAGATGCCATAAAAACCATATTGAGAGAGGAAGGATGGAGAGCTCTTTATAAAGGGATTGTTCCTGGTCTATTCCTGGTTAGTGATAAAGTTTTTGTCCTTTTCTCTACTGCTTCCCTTACCTTTTATTTTGCATTGTACTTTAATATATACAGTTACAAGATTATTTTGTTTAAATCCAGTAATAGAGTTCTTTGTATGTTTCTTTATGATACTTCATCTTAAATATGTTTATGTATAGCCCTTGTGGCTGATTATTCCAATCATTTGCTGTGGAGACATGGAGAAGCCTCTTATTATTCATCTCTATGATTCATTATCTTGTACTAGATTTTTCTTTTAAAGCTCATATGGGAGAGATTATGTTGTTTTGTCACTAAAAAGAAGAGCAAAAAATTGTTTGGAATGTTAATCAATCTGTTAATGTGTAACAGCTGAAAAGCTCATGTCCTTTTGAACTGCTGACAGCAGAGTTGATAGAAGTGATTTTGGATTATGGGGATATGATTTAGTGTTCAGATGATAACCTGCATCAACAATGTTGAATTTATATTGAAACTTCTTCATGTTTCCACTTTCATGACTAGTTTTTTGGTTGCTTCAGCAGGTTTCTCATGGTGCTATTCAGTTCACAGCATATGAGGAACTTCGGAAAGCTATTGTTGAATATAAATCTAAACGGAACCAGAGTAGCAGAAGTTCTGATAGTGATCTGTTGGTATGTATCGAATTGACGTTCACTTGGGCTTTTTCCAACGCTCCATGGTGGATGTCAAAATAATGAAGTCACTGAATAGTTTTTATTTTGCTGCATGGTTATCCCCATCCAACACTGTCAATTGCATCAAACCGGGAAATTTTTTCTCCTGTTAATTGGGGTGGGTGGGGGTGTGGAGGAGGAGAGAACATGCAATGACATAGTGTCAGTGTTGATCTGTTTTTCCATGTCTCTTACTTGAATACCCTTATATTTTCTCAAAGCAATTGATATTAAACTTCTTCAGTGCTTCTCATGCAACTTATATCTAAAATGCAAAGGCTATGTAACTGAAATCTTCAATTACAACAGGGCTGCTTATACTGATTCCTATCCCGTTAGCATTTTGTTCAACTCTGATTCCTTGCTTCAGAAGAAAACAAATGCTTTCTTTTCTTTGCAGATTAATTTTTTAAAATTCATGACCATTATGATGACTTTTTGTATCAGAATTCAGTTGATTATGCAATCCTTGGTGGGTCATCTAAAGTTGCTGCCATGGGTTTGACATACCCATTTCAGGTAGTCATTCTTATTTGTGATGTAAGCAAGCATTTCGCTGATGATCTATTAGTTGATTATAGTCTAATTTAGTTGGATGATTTATGTAACTCTTTTCCAGGTGGTTCGTGCTCGGTTGCAGGTATGACTTATGTCAGACCCTATTCTCTCTCTCTCTCTTATATTGAAACATTAAATGAGTTACTCATTGCTTGTAATTATCCTTCACTTAAACGAATTTAAACTTGAGACTTTGATGAAGGTCCACCTTTCTGGTGTCGATATCCTCTTGGGAGCAAATTCCAATCTCATTCTATATTCTATTTCCAAATGCATCTTTCTTCTAAATGACAGATCAAGCTATTATAAATCCTGTAGCCTGTGGCAACAGTTATATTCATCCTTAAACTTCTGCTGTTTCTGGATGATTCAAGGATCATTCTTTCAAGTTAAGTCATTTGTCTTCTTGATTACCTGAACCAAATTCGTTTTTCCCCTTTCTGCAGCAACGACCCAATATAGATGGAATTCCAAAATATATGGATAGCTGGCATGTTGTGAAGGAAACTGTGAGGTGAGTATCATAATTCATAACCTTTTCTTAAGGCCATGGAATGGCATGCTTGTGATTCAACTCTACCAATCATTGAATGTCAAAAAGAAATTTAAAAAAAAAAAATTTGCTTTTCTGGCAGGTCCAGGTGTTACTTTCATAGGAAATATATACAGTATGTAGTCCAATTTATATATTCTCTTGTTTTGGTGCTTCCAGATTTGAGGGATTTCGAGGTTTCTACAAGGGGATCACACCAAACCTTCTGAAAAATGTTCCTGCTTCTTCCATAACCTTTATTGTGTATGAGAATGTCCTCAAGTTGCTGAAATTAGGTACAAGAAATGAATAACCCTTTTTCATTTGGTAACCTAATTTCACATTGTTTTTGTAGTTTCAATAGATTACGAGTGAATTGGGGTTGGAAAATAAAAGGATAGCAATGCAGATGAGTACACAGAATTTTGTAGCAATTATCAGCTAATGTAACCTTGTAACTCTTTTATTAACAGTAAATCACATTTAATTTCCACCTTGCAGTCACTAATTTGCATTAGGAAAGTTATTGAAACCAATTTTGTATCCACATCAAGACGTAGCTTAGTGGTAAGTGAATACATGGCCTGCGTCAAATGCCAAATGACAACGAAGAAAGGTAATTTATTGATCTACAGAAAGTTGATGGATAAAGGTAAGAATTTCCTGGGAGACTTGTTGAGCTTTCTCTTGCTGGATAAAATGATGACCATCTAAAATAACAACTTGAAGATTCGGAACAAAATGCTTGAAAGTGTCTCCTAATATATATTCTTTTGTACCAGAGGTGTCGAACCCAATATCTTTGTCACCAACTATGAATTTTGTAGGTACTGTAATCTTTGATCCTTGCCATATTGTCCCATACAGCTCCCAGTTCCTGTCACAATTCTAAGGTTAATAAATGACTACTTATGATTCGAGTAAATTAAATTAGGTATGCACGCACTTCAAAACATAGCCTAATAGCAAGTGCACTTATAATCAAGGTTCGGATTCCCCAGAACTAAAAATAATGACACTAGGGCATCTAAACTTACAAGTCCATTGCGCGGTAGTAGTTAAGAGGGCCAGTGAAACCAGTTTCTTGAAATTTATCTGCATAAACTTGCAATTCTTCCTCAGTAATCCAAGCAGGTAACACTGCTGGTGTGTGCAAATAATCTATTATTTCCATTCCCATTGGAGCTATTAACTTATGAGTCTTAGTTATCAACAAAAACTTCTTCATAACAGTCAAATAATCATATCTTGCAAATGCTCTCTCTGCTCTTCCAGGTTCCTAAAGCCAACCAAACCATAGTGTCATTTTAAGTATTGGCTATGCAAAATGTCCAAGGAGAAAAGAAATTTTGTACCTGAAATTGACAAATGTAAAACCCATCTCCATATAGCCTTCTGAAAGATTCAATAACCTTAGCATTAGGGTTTCTTTGGAAATATGGAATAGACATGGCTATTAGTCCTTTGACCCTATCAGGCCTGTGCAAGCTCATATGCCATCCAAGAAGAGCTCCCCAATCATGTCCAACCACAAATGCCTTCTCAAATATTTACAATAATAAATTTTTATTAGCATATTTAATTACCAATTAGGCTAAAATAATCTAGTATTATGGGTGCCTACATCAAAACTAGCTATTCCAGCCGCAATTAGCTATCAATTTAAAAATTGACTTAACTACAGTTTTTATGTTTGTCTTGTTCCCAGTGGATGCTATTTAAAAACTATTTTGAATTTACTCACTTAAACCTAATTAATTTAAACAAATTCAACAATCTATTAATAATTTAAATTAATTAAACGCAAGAAGATACATAAATATAAGAAAACCCAAATCATGGTTTGAAGAAAAACTTGCGGAAGACAGACAGTTATGTAGAGAGAGAGAGAGAGAAGACCTGGTGTTGATGAAAATGGTCAAGAATGCCAATAAGATCACCAACAAGGTGAAAAATAGTGTAAGAGTTAGGAGAAAGAGGAGAATCAGAATCACCATAGCCTCTCAAATCAGGAGCAACCACATGGTAGCCATGGCTTGCGAGGAAACTAATCTGATGACGCCATGAATACCAAAATTCAGGAAACCCGTGAAGAAGAAGAACTAATGGTCCTTCGCCTTTCTCTGCAATATGTAACCATATCCCATTTGTTTTGATTCTTTGATGATTTATCTCTTCTTCCATTGTTAACAGCTTTTCTACTTTTTGAGGTTTTGGATTTGGTGAAGTTCTTCATTCATTTAACAACCATTAGTATTTAAAGTACTCTGCTTTCTATTCTGAAAAAACCTGCTTTCGTTCTCATCTGTACAATGGAATGGTCAAACATCGGAATTGACCCCTGACTATATGTTCCTCCATTTACATAAACTGCAACGCGTAGAATTTTAAATTTTTTTTTTTTGAAAGGTACATTTAATTTTAATTCAATAATTAGGTTTAAAATTAAATTAATTTGATTCAAATTTAATTAAACCACACTTGATTAAATTAAATGAGACCAAACCGGAATATATGTATTTTATAATGTGTTTTGACCGAAACATGTTGCCTTAACTATTTTTAAACACTCATTAAAATTTTGATAACAATACTCATATTAAAT
>CATIWJ010371376.1:0-24820 GCA_949640765.1 Croton laevigatus
TTTTAAATGCTTAAAAAACAAAAGTAAATCCAAATGATAAATAAAATTTAAATGATATTAAATTCAATTTACATATAATTAATATTATTAAATATAATTAAAATTCACAATTAAAAATCATAATTAAAAAAGAAGTAATTCCGCACCTGAAGTGGGATTTTACGACTAGTTTTTGAATTATTTATAAGAGAGACTTTTCATTTTATTGGATGAAATTTTTTTTATTATTTTAATCAAGTATTTATTCAAATTTTTTATATAAAATATTTTTTTATAGAATAATTATATAAAATAAATAAATTTTACTAACTCAATAGGCTTTTGTGAACTTAAACCTACTTCTGAAAATGGTAAAAAAAATAATTAAATAATAATGATTGAAAATTTATTACAGATTAAAAAATTCAGAGAATGAAATTTAAAAAAAATTAACAATAATAGTAATTTAGTTTTAAAAATAGATTTTTTTTATCTTTATATTTTGATTTTATTAAACTAATTCATTCTTTTTGTCGAACCAACACCTTATTTTTCAATGATTTTCTAGCTAATTACCCAATTAACCTTAATAAACCTATGAATTATTGTTTATTCTAGAAGAATTTGTAGCTTTTCTTCGTAAATCTCAAATTCATTACTAAATTGTATTGTATTCTTTTGACAGAGAAGTTGTTAAAAATTGAACTTTTTATATACATGTGAAAAAAACTTTTAAATTCTTATAAAACAAACTATAATTAACCTAAGAGTGGTAGCTTGTTGGCGAAGAAATGTTACCAGAGACCGAAGGTCTCAAGTTCAAACTCTCAACTCTCTTGATGGTAACTAAAGGAAAAAAAAACTATATTTCATAAATTTAATTAGGTAATTAATTAGAAAATAATTGAAAAATATGGTGTTGTTTTAATAGAAGGATAAATAAGTCTAATAAAATCGAAATATAGGGATAAAATAATCTATATTTTTAAAACTAGAGAGATAAAACAGCATATTATAACAAAACTCAGGCACGATTTTGTAATTTCACTTGATCAAATCTAGAAGTGATACGTTTATTTTCAAGTGGAAAAGTAATGAATTAGGGTTGAATTGGAGAAATGTGTAAAAGCACAAGGGGACCAAATCGTAAGTTGATCCACACCTTTTATCCAATAAAAGACAAACAGTGTCTTTGCAAGATAAGGGGCGAGCAGCTGTTCCAATTGAACTTGAATCTTGACTTAACCGACCAATGGTTTCTTCATTATGTTGTCTTTTCCCCCATTGCTACGAAAACTACTACTACCTCCGTTTTTTTCATTTCTTTACATTTCAAACAGCATGCTTAGGTTGAACTTTGATGTTGATAATTTGATGGGTTGGGTGGATTAAAATATTATTTATGTATAACTAAACTACAGTAGTCATACTTTATAACTAACCTAAATATAATTTAATTTACCTAACCCAACCCATCAAACTATCAACACCAAAGTTCAACCTAAGCATGCTGTTTGAAATGTAAAGAAATGAAAAAAACGGAGGTAGTACTATTTTAAAATTTGACTAATATTGATTTAAAAGTATTATTTTTCAATTTTTAAATATATGTGCCATTTTTTAAATGTAAACATTGAAATTATGATATATACTATAATTTTCCATAATATTTGGTCCATTATCATAAAAAAAAAAAACGTGCCAATTTCAAAATACTATACAACCATTTTTTGTTTTCATATTTTTTCAATATTCGTTAAAAATAAAAAAAAAATTTAAAAAATTATGACAATAACCAATGTACAAAAATATTACTAGTATTACACATATATAATATGATAATATTTTTCTAAAGGAATAATATGATAATATATGATTGGAAAAATTTCTAAACTTACCATTTGTATTATTATCATTATTCTTTTAATTTTTATTGATGTATTTTGATTGAAAAAATTAAATTAACTAAGAAATTTATATTAAGTTATATTCAATTTTAAGTTTTAATTAATTTATGATAATTAAAAATATTGTAAATAAATTATAAATTATAAAAATAAAGGGACAAGAGAAAGAAATTTAGAACATAAAATACAGTTAGTTAGAGCATAAGTTAGCTAATTGATAAAATGCTAAAAAAATAATGAAAATACTAATTTGTCCATCAAAAAAAAAAAAAAAAATCGAGGTAAAAAGTGGAGACCAATCTCCATTGTTATCTCCTATAAAATCATATGACCTGCAGCATTTGAAGAAACCATCTCACATATTTCTAACTTGTAAGTGATTACAAATCCTCTCTAAAAATACTCTTATCTTTTTTGGCTTGCAGGCATATATAATAGTTTTTTTGGATTAAGAGGAAGGTTTAATAAGGCTGAACAAGTATACTGTGAACTACACAACAGTTCGGAGTCCTCCTTTGAGAATCATATATATGCCAAATACATTATTATACATTAGTTTTATCAACCCCAATACTATAATTTTTTGTGGTTAAAGCTCTTTTAATTATCTTAATTACTTAATTAACAAGTGTAAAAGCTTTTTTCTTTTTTTTTTTTCAGGCGAAATATGGGCAGAAATATGAAGTTTTTGGCTGTATTAGCAATATTGTTGAGCTGTACTGTTGAATTTGGGTTGAGAAGGGTTTTTTGGCGATTACCAACCAATAACTACAGAGTCACTCAAACCTTTCGAGTAGTAAGTTTGAGTCTTTTTTACAATGAAACTGATATGGCCACCTACCGTCAATTTCAGAAGCAACTTCGGGACGAATTAGCCCGCAACGGCACAGTCAACCATACAATTCCGGTGCTACAAGCCACAGCTGTTGGAGCAGCCAAATATCTTTTGGTAAAAATTAAAAATGCACGTGAGGAGGAAATAACATTTGGATTAAGTGTTATTAATGCATATGTGTTGGCATACCGAGTGGGAAATAATTCCGATTCCTATTTCTTTAACGATACTAAAGAACTGACAGATGCAAAGAAGTATCTTTTCACTGGCACAAGACCAAATCAAAAAACTCTCGAGGCTCTTTCAGGTTCGGTAATTATTATATAAGTTTTTTCTTTTGTCCATATGTCATGTTAAAAATGGACTTGCCGCAATCCTATAACAAATTCTTAAGTAGACTATGGGGGTGTTTGTGATTGTGTATACGCCGATCAAAACAGTTTATACACACTTTTTAGCTTTAAACTAGTGTGCATGAAATGTTTTGGAATGGCTTTTTTAGAAACAAATAAGCTGCTTATTAGAGATTTTGGAAAAGCTGTGGAGAGCAGCTTATGATATTGGTTTGACCACGAAGATTACTACCTTACCCCCATTAATTTTGACAAATCTCTATACTACCCTTCTTCTCCAATGCCATAAACACCTGCAAAAGAAGATCACGAGCTGCAATGCAAGAACTTCAGGTTCTTCTTCTCTAAATTGTAAACCTTCACTTTCCAACCCAAATTCATGAAAGACAATAAACTGTTATAATCCAAAACACAGAGCAATCTTGAAAATGAAAGAATCAATATCTAAACTTTATATTTGCATTAACTTTTAGAACTAAAGAGGAAGAAATAAGAAGAAGAAAATTTATAATAAGGAAAATTTACAAAAATCTCCCTATGTTTTACCTATATCTATATTTTCTTCCCTGTCTTTTTTTTTGGACACAAAACTCCCTGATTTATATTTCCGTTGACAAAAATACCATTTTGTTTATTTTTTTGTTAAAATAACAATAAAAGGACCAAAATGTAATTTTTATAGGCCATTTTGAAAAAACATAAGAATTGTGGGCTGTTTTGAAAATTTTCTATCTTCTTCCTCTTTCCACCCCGCTGTTCCAGACCTCACCCTTCACCACCAGCCTCTACCTCAACCGCTACCCACCTAACTACCACGGGCCTGAACAACCTAGCCATGGAAAGTGCTGCTCGTTTTTTATCTCTACCATAGATGATTGAACGATGAAGCAGTTAGGGGTGGGGGTTTGTTCGATTACAAATTGCAAGCAACCAACGAAGCAGGCCGTGGAGCAAAGGTTTGAGGCGGGATTTGCTGCCCCTCATGCCAGATCGGTGCTAGAGTTTCATTCCAGAGTTGATTTTGGCGATCCTAGCTAGTGGAGTTCTAATCGATGGGTGTTTTAGTGGTTGCTTTGATTTTGAATGGTGATGAGGTTGAGGAAGGGGCGAAGATGGTGATGGCGCCTGGTCAAATAACGAAGAAAAAAACTTAAAAGCGAGTGGAGGCGTTGAACGGTGACCGGTGGTGAGGTTGAGTCGAGAGGCAGCAGGGGTAGGGTAAGGTTGTTGCCGGTGGAGGCTGGCGGCTTGTGTCTTGGCCAGTGGTGAAGGGTGAGGTCTGGAACGGTGGGGTGGAAAGAGGAAGAAGATGGAAAATTTTCAAAACAGCCCTCAATTCTTGAGTTTTTTCAAAATGGCCCATAAAAATTACATTTTGATCCTTTTATTGTTATTTTAACAGAAAAAATAGACAGAAGGATTTTTTTGTTAACAAAAATATAAAGCAGGGAGTTTTGTGTCCAAAAAAATAGACAGAGAGGAAAATGTAGATATGGGCAAAATATAGGGAGGTTTTTATAAATTTCCCTTATAATAATCAGTAAATGGAAGGAAGCCGTTTTTTATGAAAAAAAAAAAAAAATTCTAATAATCAGTAAATGAAAGAATTTTTTTTTTTTGAATAGAAAGAAAGTTATTAGCACACTCTAAGAAAGAAAGTTATTAGCAAAGGAAGGAAGAAGAAGAAGAAGAATGGCATAATGAGAAATGAGAAGCACACGTTTTAGGGTTTTGATGGAGCCGTTTTCATTTTTAACTATAATATTATTTTAACTATTTTTATTTATTTTTAATATTTTAAACTATAATAATAATAATAATTATTATTATAAAATCTCTTTTTCTTAAAAAATAAAATAATATCTCTTTTAAATATACCAAACAACATTTATGTCCTTTTTAGTCATTTTACATTTTACTATTTGAAAAGCGATTTTCATACCCTTTTTCCAAACACTTGATCTGCTTATTTACTATACTCTTAAGCTGTTTTTAAATAAGGCTAGACAAAGAGGACATTGCTTATTTTTTAAAAGCCAAGAAGCTCCTTAATTATATGCAAAATGCTCCTTGTTCGTAAAAAGCCAAAAATCACTAGCTATCCCAAGCACCCCTATGTCTACCACGAAGTGTGCACGTAATTATAAAACTTTTGGATGCAATATTGTCAATAAATATATATATATTCTTGTTTTTTTTTCAGGTAATTACATAGATTTCGACAGGAAAGGTGCAGCTCGAAAAGACACTTATATAGGACTAGGGATATTGAACGAGCACATTAGTACACTTTATGGCAAAAATTCTACACGAGAAATTGCAAAGCCTCTAGTTTGTATCATTCAAATGGTTGCAGAAGCTGCTTGATTTAAATATATTGAGAATAAATTAATTGAAAATAGCATTTATAAACATTTTCAACCAAGAGGTGATATAATCAGTCGTGAGAATAATTGGCAATCTCTTTCTGAGGGAATTCAATATGCTGATAAAGACGGAAATCTACAGACAGTTGATAAACAAGGTAAATTAAAAAAGACTACAGTTGATTTGAATGGTGACAACATAACAAATGTTAGTCAAATAGATTCACATATGGGACTTTTGTTGTATGCTCGGCCGGTGAAGATGGGCTCCAATATTCCGATGACATTTGAGGATTGTATCAACTTGGTTTTGCAGCCATGGCTTTAAATTTGGTTTGGGTGTTTGGTTTGATTAAATATATTGTATTTTCAGTCAAATAAAAATCTTCGTGTAATTCTAGGCACACGAAGATTAGTTAGTCTAAATAAGAACTATAAAACAAACATGAACTTGTACATGTTTATTTAAGAAAATAAATATTGCAATTTGCACCTTTGGAGTCTCTCATGTTGGATAGGATAACTTTTTTAATAAATTAAGATTTTGGAACTTTAGTTGCACAAGATTAATAAACTTGTTCTAATTGCTTGATATATTTCATTCCTATTTGATGCAGGACCGATATAAAATCATGAATGACTATCACAGATGAATATGAACTCGTCATGATACTACCTTAAAAAAAAGAAAATTAAAAAATTAAGAGGTGGTATTTATAATTATGATAGGGAAGATACTTTGGAAATTTAGAAATTTTTCACGCCTTGTGCAGGTTTCTCACAATACGTGAGTTTGAAAGTATAATTCATAGACTAGTGGATATTTTCACATATTGAGCTATTAATTACGGGTTATTATGACTTGTTTTAATTAGATTAGGATTGATAATAAAGAAGGAAAAAGCAAATTTGATGTGGAAGAAAATGAAAATTCAATTTAATTATTAATATTATTTTTATTTAGTCTGAAATTATTTTTTTTATTAGAATTTTTTTTTCTTATTGGATTATGTTTTTTATTCGTATATAATTAATAAATATAATGCAATAAAAATTTTAAATATTACAAAATCAAATAACAAGTGCCTAAACGAGTGAATGAGTGCAACGCACGTTAAAAAGCGCTATCATGTTTTATTAGCAATTTGTAAAATTAGTTATACATTAATTTATTTGTTTTAAGTTACACTTCAAATAAGTTAATTTTTTTAATACGAAATATATTAATTTAATATTTATGGTAAAAAAATGTTAATTTATATTTTTAATAATTAATTTTAATTATAAATATTTTAGCGTATAAAATTAAATATAATTTTAATAAAAGAAATTATTTTGGAAGGATGCAAAAATATTATTAAAATAATCATGGATTTAGTCAAACTAATTAATAAGTCTATTTTTATTAAAAAAGAAAAAAATAAGTCACTATTTTTTGAATGATGATAATTGATGATCCTTGAGTGATGATTGATGATGAATGTACTCGAGAGATGCTGTATATGAATCACTTACATATTTCTCTGGATTGTATGTATATGCGGGATTAATTTGGAAAACCAGTAAAGATATGCAAGAACAAACAATTTTTATTGGAAATATTCCTCTAATGAATTGATATGGGATTGGCAACCTCTGTTTTAAAAAATATGTATGGATATGGGATTGGCAACTACAAAATTAAAGATATTTTTACTTGTAAACTTGGGCAAGTTTATGAGTCCAGCTTAAGTTATGAGCCAATGGAACCCTTTTTGAGTTTACTTTGACTCGCCAGTTTGATGATCATGATGTTGATTATTAGACTAGGATAGTTTTTAACCTTTGAGAGTTAATTATTTAGAAGTTCCTTTATAATTAAGTCTCTCAGAATAATTAAATACACAGAAAGTCAACGTAAAACAATAGAGAATACATAAACTGATGACAAGATAGATTGAGTTATAGTCACCGTGGTTATCGCCTGCTCCACCTAAATTTCTGGCTCCACCAAATACTGATGAAGTCAAAAATGGATAAATGAACCAATCAAACATCATTTAGTTTTTTTTTTATCATAACATTGGGGAATACTGATCCCTAATGGTCATCTCCTTTCCATTAAAAATTTAAAAACAAAGTTAGTTTTTCAGTAGTCCGATTTTGAAGATTAAATCTAAATTTAGCCATTCTCTCCTCTCCATTCCATCAATTTTAGTTCTTCTAGCCAGCCATTATAGTCAACTTGAAATAACATAACATTTTTTAAAACTCTGTTACAAAACCTTAAACCAGACAAATTCTGGATAGAGAAGGCAAGGCCTACTTGACGAAGAAAAACACGAAGAGCATAATTTAAGGCTTGATAAGGAGACTGACCCACAAGTTTTGTAGAACCAAACAACGCATAATATAAGAGCATAATCAATCTAAGACCTGTAATTCTTATAATTACACCAATAACAATTTTTATGTTATTAGCCATTCTTACACTATAATTTAAGAGCATAATATGTTGGGTCCTCTAATTAATCTAATCCCCGAGCATTTTAGAACTCTTTCTCACGCCATTGTAATTTCTTTATGGAATGACTTTGGAAATAAAAAATAAAAAATCGAGTTCAAACCTAACTTCACAACCTTCGTATCCAACTTTAGGCCAAATTCCATACCCATAAGTTCTTTTTATCTCAAACAACCAACTTGTGTGATCAAAATCAAGAGGTTGATTCAATACCTTCAATGATTTCACAGCAGAAAATCTATATCCAACTTAAGAATGGTGATTCCTAGTCTTCTTCTTCACGTTTAGGCTCATGTCTGTTGAGAAAATACCTATATTTAGAATCCTAAATATAATAAATGGTTTTTGAATCAAGGTTAATTTAGTTTTTACTAAATTAAATAATAGTTTTTTAAATCATTTACTAATGTCGTATGAAGAAAAACTATAAATTTAGGATTTTGTTTTCATTTTATATATCTCAAAGCAGAGAAAAAGAAAATTACAAAAGAGTGAAAGTTGGAGAGAATTTTTAGAGAAAAAATTCTCGGGTTGTCAGTTATTAAATGTGTTATGAACACTTGTATATTTTATCTTTTCAATAAAAGTTTTGCAGTATATTTAGAGATACTATTATTTGTCAAATAATTAATTTATTTGTGTGTGTTATTTTAATTATTATTGTTATTCCTACTAATTTGATTCATAAAGAAAGTTGCATACTTTCATAACAATTGATATTAGAGGTTTTGGTGAAATCTATTTAAAGAGAAATAGTCATAAACAATCCAAAGAAGTCATAATTAAGTAGGAGCAATGGCTACAGACCAAGGAAATGTAAAACTTGATAAGTTTGACGGTACAGACTTTGGCTTTTGGAAGATGTAGATATAAGACTATTTGTATCAGAAAAAGCCTTTATCAACCTCTCTTAGAAATTAAGCCAGAAGGCATGGGAGATGAAGAATGGGCTCTCCTTGACAGAAAAGCCCTTGGAGTTATTAGATTAATGTAATCACCCAATGTTGCTTTTAATATACCAAAAGAAAAGACCGTAGCAGGTCTTATGGCAGCACTCTTTAGTATGTATGAGAAGCCATCAGCCTCTAATAAAGTCCATTTGATGAGGCGATTGTTTAATTTGCGGATGACGGAAGGTGGATCAGTAGCTCAACATCTCAATGAACTTAATTTAGTCACAACCCAATTGAGTTCAATTGAAATTGAATTTGAAGATGAAGTTGAAGTACGAGCATTAATACTTTTGTCTTCTCTGCCAGATAGTTGGAATGCTACTGTCAAGGCTGTGAGTAGCTTGTTAGGAAGTAATAAGTTAAGATTTAATGACGGTCATGATTTGGTTCTTAGCAAAGAGATTCAACAAAGAGAGTCGAGTGAATCATCAACCTCTTCAGTTTTACATATAGAGTCATGAGGTAGAAATTCAACCAAAAGGAATGAACATGGAAGATCAAACTATCGAGATAAATCCAGAGATAGGAGATCAAAATCAAGAAATTCCAATAATTTTCAAAACTCAAAGACCAAAACTCAAAGACCATCGAGTGTTGAAATTGTGGAGAGGCAAATGTAACTTCTACCTTAGAAATAGATGATGCATTGATATGCTATTTGGAGAGCAAAGAAGAATCTTGGGTGTTAGACTCTGGAGCATCATTCCATGCTACTTCGAAGAAAGAATTCTTATAGAGGTATGTCCTTGGAAACCTTGGAAAGGTATATCCTGGTGATGATCAACCTTGTGAGTTGGCTAATGAAGGCTACACTATAAAATTCCAAGGTGATAATTGGAAGATTTCAAAGGAAGCAATGTCAATTGCTCATGGTAAAAAGAGTGGTACTCTTTACATGACAGCAGGAGCATGTTGTTCTATTGCAGTTGCAGCAGGAAATAAAATGTCCAAATTATGGCACTAGAGACTTGGTCACATGAGTGAGAAAGGAATGAAGCTTATGCATTCAAAGGGAAAACTCCCTAGTCTACAATCTATTGAAATAGACATGTGTGAGGAATGCATACTTGGAAAGCAGAACAGGGTAAGCTTTCACACTAGTGGTAGAACTCTAAAGAAGGAAAAGTTAGAGCTGTTCACTCCGATGTTTGGGGATTAACAACTACCTCATCCATCGGTGGAAAACACTATTTTGTGACTTTTATTAATGATCACTCTCGAAAGGTATGGATTTTCATTTTAAAACAAAAGTTTAAAGTGTTTCAAGCAATGGAAAGCTATGGTTGAAAATGAGATAAGTTTGAAAATTAAAAAGTTCAGAATCGATAATGGTGGTGAATATGAAGAAACCACATTCAAGAATTTCTACTATGAGCATGGAATTAAGATGGAGAGAACCGTGTCGGGTACGCCTCAACACAATGGTGTAGCTGAGCGTATGAACCAAACGTTGATAGAAAGAACTAGAAGAATTCGTATTCAGTCAGGTCTACGAATGCAATTCTAGGCAAAAGCAGTCAATACAATAGCTTACTTGATCAATCGAGGACCATCGACTCCATTAGATTATAAAATACCAGAGGAGGCATGGAGCGGAAAGGAGATAAAATTGTCACACTTAAAGGTTTTCGGTTGTGTAGCATATGTGCATATAAGTGATTAAGGCAGAAATAAGCTTTATACTAAATTCAAGAAATGTACTTTCATTGGCTATGGCAGGGATGAGTTTGGATATCGCATTTGGAATGATGAAAATAAAAAGGTGATACGTACTAGAGATGTTATTTTCAATGAAAGTGTCATGTATAAAGATAGAAATAAAATTAACGCCAGCAGCTTAATAAAGAATGGGCTAATATTTGTAGATGAAGATTATAGCCCAGATAGTATGACAACAGAGTCTATTATAAGAAGTCCTCATCAACAAAAAGAAACTTTTGTGCAAAGTAATACGCCACAATCTAGCATACCATAATCTCTTAGTTCAGTCCCTGTACTGAGGAGGAGTTCTCTGCCTCATGTGCCAAATAAGAAGTATATAAATTATTTGTTATTGACTGATGAAGGGGAGCATGAATGCTATACTGAATCATGTCAGACTAGTTATGCTAGCAAGTGGAAGCTTGCAATGAAAGACGAGATGAAATCATTAATTTCAAACCAGACATAGGAACTAACTGAATTACCCATGGGTAAAAAGGCACTTCACAACAAATGGGTGTATCGGGTGAAAAAAGAACATGATGGCTCCAAAAGATACAAAGCTCGATTAGTAGTCAAAGGATTCCAACAGAAAGAAGGAGTGGACTATAATGAGATTTTTGCTCATGTCGTGAAACTTAATACCATAAGGACCATGTTGAGTATTGTTGCCATTGAAGATCTTTATCTTGAGCAATTAGATGTGAAGACTGTATTTCTTTATGGAGATTTAGATGAAGAAATATATATGCATCAACAAGAAGGTTTCTTAGAAAATGGCAAAGAAAAATTTATGTGCAAACTTAAAAATAGGTTGTATGGTCTAAAACAAGCCCCAAGACAGTGGTATAAAAAGTTTGAAAACTTTATGCACAATGAAGATTTTCAAAAGTGCAACGCTGACCAGTGTTGCTACTTCAAAAGATTGTTGGGCTCGAATTGCCAAAATTCTTTGTTTTGATTATTTGACAAAATAACTAGAGTTTGTGACCTACTAATGTGTGTAATTTAGTTGTTTCAGAAAGTTCAAGCTCATTCAAGTGGATATGAATGTCTAAAACTTGCAAAAAATTTGAAGTTTCTAGAAATGGCTATGAAGTCGATCGAGTAAGCTGAAGTCGATCGAGTATCATGTCTCCAAACTTTCAGTAGCCAAATAGTCGATCGAGTACCTTGAAGTCGATCGAGTAGCTTGTTTTAAAATTGATAAAAAGCCTTCTAGTCGATCGAGTAACATCAAGTCGATCAAGTAGGATGGTCCAAAAGTGACAGAAGTATTCAAGTCGATCGAGTACCTTGGTCAAAACTTCAGTCGAAGTCAAATATTCATCAACTCAATCGAGTAAACCCTATGAAACTCGATCGAGTACTACCAACAGGATACAACGGCTAGTTAATTAAAATGCGTGCTGACGTCAACGGGGTCCGTTATATGACCGTTGGGAAAATTTCACTCTACTACTCGATCGAGTAGGTCAGGTAGTCGATCGAGTAGTTTGTTTTTTTTTTTAAATATATTTAATTCTTAGAGTAACGGCTAGTTTTTCAATTATGGGTATAAATACCCATCAAAATTGCATTTATGTGGGATACACAACTACTGAAATTAATATTCTAACAACCTCATTGTGCTTCATCTTTAATTCTCTTCAAAATCATTTATTTCTTAAGTATTAGTTATTTGGGTGATCTTTAAATCCTTTCCTTTGTTAGTTGTTTAGTTCAAGAGTTAGCTTTAAATTCTTATCTTCTTATTTATTGTAAGTTTGGGGTAATCACAAATCATAAGTTTGAGGTGAACTTATAAAACCTCTTGTATTTCTTATTTGTGTTTCAGTGGAATCCAATTCCTTTCTAGGATTGGAAAAGTGGAAGTAGGCAAGGAGTTTTTGGCCGAACCACTATAAAAATCATTGTAATTGTCCACCAAATTTCCGTTTCAAATTTTAGAAGGCCATTAATTCACCCCCCCCCCCTCTTAGTTTCCAAGGGATCAACAAGTGGTATCAGAGCATAGTTCTCTTATTCAAGCTTAATTGCAAGAGTTGATCTACATGGCAGCCTACCAAGAGCAAAACAACCATATCTCAAGACCATTCTTCGATGAAACAAATTTTCCACTTTGGAAAGTTAAGATGGAGTGATTTCTTAAAGGCTTAGGTCTTTGGAAATTCGTGCTTAAAGAGCTTAAACGTCCTACCCAAGTGGATGAAGAAGGGTTTCAAATTGAAGTACTAAGAGAAGAATGGCAACAAGATTTCACGCATAAATACAAGAGAAATTGTCAATGTATGAGTCTCATCTTGCAAAGTTTCAATGAGGAAGAAGCATCTAGAATCCTCAATTGTACTTCACCATATAACATGTGGAGAACACTTGACAATTATCATGAAGGCACCGCACAAGTCAAGGCCGAAAAGAAGTATGCCGCAATATTTGAATATGAAACATTCAAAAGGTTGCCTTATTAGAGATATTAATATTTGTCGAATAATCAATTTATTTATGTGCGTTATTTTAATTATTATTGTTATTCCTATTAATCTGATTCATAAAGAAAGTTGCATATTTTCATAACAATGTCTTCATCAAATGCTTCGTCGTCAATGTCTTTGTATGGTTCTTTACATCCATGACAATGACTAGCTCCATTAGATTGTATGAAATCTATATATTATCGGAAGCCATGGTCAGGAAAGATTCTTATGAATTCTGTGCCTCACTTGCTCTGTTTATTCCTCTCCCTCTTTTGATTGAAACAAAAAGAGGAATAAAGTAAATTCAATTTTAACTAGGGCTTTATTAGAAGAATACAACTTCGTTTTTAGTGTTTACATGTTAATTTATATAGCAAGCATCGTCAACTGGGTGACAGAAGGTACTAGTCAATAATTTTAATGGCTTAACAGTGTCACTACTAGAACGAAGGGGTTAAAGTTAAAAAACTAGAATAGTGGAAGGGCCGCGAAATGTTATTCGCCCATCAAATGAGCTGGAAAAAAAAAAAAAGGAGAATGTGAATCCAACATTCCAATAATCAATGTTTTGCCTTTTCTTTTTATAGAATCAACTTTATATTCAAGAATTAATTGTTTAAACAAATAAAAGTCTCTTTCAATTATTCTCAATTTTCATTTGTCTTTTCATTCACTCTAAAAATATTTTTGAATTGCATTTGTATTTTTCACTTAGCACCTTCCAATTTCATTATTAATTAATTAAAACCAATCCAACAAAAATATGCAATCATTTTGTAACATGGCTCGATAAAACTAAACAAAAACTTATTAGCGGTTAAAAGATACCAAAATGGAAGAATAATTTTATATTTGACTAATTATTGTTAATTAATTATGAAAATGTGATTTATATATACCACCTATCATTATTGGTAACGGTAACTATTGTGTTTACCAATTTAAACGGATTATATAACCCTCTAAAAAATTTATAGGGATAATACATTAGTTTTCTGAAATTAACATTTTTATTGGTTGCAACTACTACTATAGAAATGTTATTTCAACAATGAAATTTATAAAAATTCATATATGAGAAAAAGAGACCAATTTATGCATAATTACTTAGTTACATGTGTTAAGAGAAATCTTTTTATTACGATATTGACATGAACCAATTATACAGTTTCTTTAAATTATGAAAAATCGCCCTAATTAACTATAAGTTATCATATAAAAGAGGGAATAGAGGATATTGGTTTCATCCAAAACGCCTATATAAAATCAATATTATTGAGAGTAAAGTTGTTTCTATATGATTAATTAATTAAATTTAAATCATATTCTAATAATGAATACAATTTTAATTATTAATTAATGAAATTTAAATCAGATTCTAATAAGTACTACCTCCAGTTTTTTCATTTCTTTACGTTTCCTATTTGACAAATTTTTTCAATTTTTTACGTTTCTATTTATAGTGAGTTTTGTAATTGTTTATTATTATTTCTTTATTGGTGAAAAAGTAAGATTTATAAAAGATTAGTAGTTGTTTATTATTATAGTGTATTGGTATTGATGATTTCTTGGTATTTGTATTTTTAGGGTGTAAAGAAATGAAAAAATTGGAGGTAGTAATTAGGTATAAGTTTTTATTTATAAAATAAATTTGAATAAAAATAATTATAAACATTTTATTGAGATATTTTATTTAAATATAATACTTAGTATTAAAATTTATTTTAATGGTATTATATTTATTTATTAATGCAAATTTAAAAGATGAAAAATTAACTTTGATAATTTATAAGTAAATAAAAATATTAATATTTTATTATTTAAATATTAAAATTTAAAGAATGATTGAAGTTGAAATAAAATAAAGATAATTTCTTTTAGAAATATTCTATTTTCAGTCTCCGTTTTAGAAAAATTGTTCACGAATGGTTGGAGATGGAGAAGAGTGTGAATGAATTAGGTTAGGTTTAGAGTGGAAATAAGGACTAAACTGAACTAGTTTTGTTAAGTTGAGTTAGACCCTACCCCAGTCGAATGGGTCTATTTTGGCCCGAAAACAGCAAAAATTATTCATATCCTTGCTGACCCACTTTAGCTTTAAACCCGAGCAGTCAGGTCGCGGGCAAATATGCACACCCCTAATCGAGCCAGCTCACCCGGAATGGCTCTAACCTATAGCTATTCAGTCACGTTTGTTCTTTACCCTTCTAAATGTACCTCATGTGGATTATTTTAAGCATCAAATTGATAGTGGAAAGTGATGTCATGAGGAACAGAGAAAGTGATGTTATTTTGAGCAGTGGAATGTGATGTCAGGAGGGAGGATGGAAGGTGTGGAATTTGTGGATGGGTGAAAATATTGAAGCAACTCGTTGGGCAATAAAATGCATGCGAAATGTTTTCTGACAATTTTGGCACCATTGTAATCAAATTTTGTTTAGAAGGAAAAATTTGCATTTCAGTTTGGTGACATATGGAGGATGCAACAACTATAGAAGACCACATCTGTCCAAGTATAGTTTTTTCGGGTCTGGTTACGCAATACAAGTTGAAGTTAATTGTTAAGGATGTCACGTGTTCTGTTGAGCAATTCTAATTAAAGCAGGATCCAGTGATCTTATATGGTTTTGGTCCCATATTTTAAATTTTTGACTTTTTTTTTTAATTTTTAGGTGCAATTATTATAGAAAAGCTACATCAAATATCATATTTTTCACTTTTCATTTAAAAAAAAAAAGCACACAAATTTAATCATTAGTAAAATAGCACCTTTTTTTCTTTAGTTTGCCCTTGTTATATAATTATGATTATTATTTAAAAATTAAAAAAAAATGGTTTGCATAAAATAATCACTTTGATTTATGCTGATTAATTTTGATAATATTGATTGCTATTGAAGTTTATTGGATTTTCTTTTTTTATTAATTTATAGAGTTTCATTATAAATTTTTATTAACTATTATTTACTGTCATTAATTGTTACTAATTATTATTTACTGTTACTGATTATTATTGAAATTTATTGAATGTTTTTCATTGATTTATAAAGTTTCATGGTAAACTTTTATTAACCATTATTAATTATTACTAATTGCTACTAAATATTACTTATTGAAGTTTATTGAAATTTTTTTTTATCTATAGAGTTTTATTGCAAACTTTTATTGATGGTTATTGATTATTATTGATTGTTGTTGAAGTTTATTGAATTTTTTTATTGATTTATAGAGTTTCATTACAAACTTTTATTGACTGTTATTGATTGCTACTGATGGTTAACAAATTGTTATTGAATTTTTTTTATTGATTTATAGAGTTTCATTGCAAACTTAAAGGTTTTTTTTAATAGGAATTGTTATTTCCAGAGCAATATTTGTTAATGCCAGAGCAAACAATGAAGAAAGAAAAGAGTAATTGCTCTGGAATTAACAAAATTTGCTCTGAAAATAGTAATTCCCTTTTTTATATGTTAGTGTTTCATTGAACTTTATTTTTTACTTATTATTTTTATTGAAATTTATTGAAAAATTGTACTAATTGTTATTGAAGTTTACTGTTCTTAAAATGAAACTCTATAAATCAATAAAAAAAATAATAAATAATCTTCAATAGCAATGAATAACTGTCACACCCCGTAAACTTAGTTACCGGAGTGTAGGCGGCGTCGTAGGGTATAAATTGTAAAATTTAAGTAAAAATTATAATTTTAAATAATAATAATAATAATAATAATAATAACAATAATGGTAATGATAATAATAATAATACTAATATAATATAATATATACATATAATTAAGTAAGTGTAAAAAAAATATATGAATGGAGGTGAATAATTGATGACATGTCAAATAATGAGAGGGGGAAATGTGTCATCAAACCAATAGGATGAGGAAGTAGAATCGAACAAAGAGGGAAGAGAAAAGGAAAAAAAAAAAGAAGAAGAAGAAATAGAAGTGGAAATGGAAACCGGGAAAAACAAAGGGAAATTTGAAAATTCGGATTTAAATTTTCCATGTTAATTGTAAAAACTGAGATTGTAGAAGTATAGCTTGGGTGGAGTAAAGCATTTTCTAGACCAGAAAGCCGTCGACCAGTCACCGAAAGCCGTCGTTTGAGCTCGGTCAAATCGGAGACCGAAAAGGTCAACAGAACTTTCAGTCGCCGTATCTCCGCCTCCAGTCAACCTCCAACCGTGAAAAGGGTCCCAACAGGTCGGCACCGTCGATAGGAGTCCGCCGGTACCCGCCTTGTCGCTGTTCGTAGCCGGAAATGTTAACGGGCCTTGTGGGCGGAAGGTTGGTGACGGTGAAGAAACACAGCAGCTGAGGTTGAAGAAGATCGAAACGTGGAACATGCGTGCATGTTGGCCTAAACGATGCAGTTTTGGGCAAATTCTGAATTGGTCCTTGAAGTTCCAGGCGTGTACAAGTAAGCCCAGAAACTTTTACAATTTGGTCCTTGAACTTACTGCCGTGTGTATTTAGGTCCCTCCATGTCAATTAAGTCCAAAAACTTAGAAAAATTGCAATTAGACCCCTCCGCATTTACAGAATTGCCCCATAACTTACTTTGGCTCTTCAATTAGGTCCCAAAGTTACAAAACAGCCCCCAAACTTTATTTTTAATGCGATTTAGTCCAGCAGAATAATAATTAAGAGGGAATTAAATTATTTACCCAATTTTAAATATTTAGTGTTGAGAAAGAATGCTACGAAACACAAGAATCAAACAGACAAACAAAGAAACGAAAAAAACACAAGAATTTACGAGGTTCGGCAATGTGGCTACGTCCTCGGGAGTGGAGCGGCTAGGTTTTCTTATTAAGCATAAATTCGGTTACACATACAACGTATATATATATAGTAACACTGTCGGGTACAGTTATCTATCCCTTATGTTAAATATATGAGCCATATCTAACATTTAGAGAATTAAATTAAATTACGTAAGCTAATTAAAAATACTTAAATATTATTTTCAGGACCCGGAACCACCGAGACGAGTGGAAATTAAAGGATATCTACGTAAGATCATTTTGCGAACGATTTTCAGATTTGGTACTATTTAGTATTTGAACTGAATTTGATTTTAAATATTTATTTTAAATGATTAGTATTTTTACTGCATTTGAATAAATACTTTATTGGGAACTCGAATGTACATTCGAGTCGTATTTAAATGTTTGCTGAATTTGAATACCGATGTGGTAATCGCAAATGCAAAGCTATCGGCGCGGTAAAAGCGAAATTGTGTTTAAATGGAATTTTAATATTATTTCGAGTGAGTAATATTTTTATTGAAGCATGAGGAATTGAATTTAAATACTGAAGAATATATATATATATATACGATTTGTAAATAGAAAAGAATTATGATTGTAAAGTTGAGAAATGACTATTGAGGAATGAAATTATTTTATGCTCTACTTGGTCAATAGAATCCTAGAGATAAGGATATGTCATGACATATGGTTGAGAAATTCTGCGCAGTGAAATTTATGATGTGATTATGAACAATTCGTGAATAGTAGCGATCTATATCCGAATTGAAATGTGCTTTTAATCAATTCGTGAGTAGCAGCGATCTATATCCTAATTGAAATGTGATTGTGAACAATTCATGAATAGCAACGATCTATATCCGAATTGTGACCCTAGTCTTATCCTGGACATTCGATAATGTCGGTAGAGCAAGTGAAGATTGGAAATGATTTACAGAAGAAAAGTGAAAATGATTGATTTAAGAAAAGAAAACTGATATCGATTTTCTTCATAAAAGATTTTATGAAGTTGATTTTCAATTTTACAATATTTATAAATATGTTTACATGAAATGAATTCGTCAACTGTTTTAAAAGTATTACTGCTTTATTTTACGTGCAAAATTATATATGCATACCCACTAAGCATGGAAATGCTCAGCGAGTTATTTTCGTAACTCACAGGTTCGTAATTAAAGGTGTGTGTGATCCATCATTCACAGGAGCAATTCCCCAGTACAGCGTTTTGGTATAAAAGTATTGTAGTTCGAAAATATTTAGTGTACTATTAAATAGCTGTTATGTAATATATATATATATATATAAGCTAGCTTTAAATCAGATATGTTGTATTAGTTGGGATAGTAATGGCATATTGCTTAGCGTGCCTATTTATAAGAAAAATTTTTATTAGCTTTATATTATTCAAACATTGTGTAAAAGTAGTTAGTAGCGCTATGACAACTCAATTTGTCTTATTCGTAAGACGGATTTGGGATGTTACAATAACTATCAATAACAATTAATTATAATCAATAACAATCAATAAAATTTTGCAATGAACCTCTATAATTAATTTAAAAAAAAAAAAAGAAATTTACAATTTCCTCCCTATGTTTTACCTATTTTTACATTTTCCTCCTTGTCTTTTTTTTTTTGGACAAAAAACTCCCCACTTTATATTTCCGATGACATTTTCCTCCTTTTGTCTATTTTTTCTGTTAAAATAACGGTTTAAGGATCAAAATGTAATTTTACGGATCTTTTGAAAAAGCTCAAAAAAACAAAGGACTGTATTGAAATTTTCATTCCTTCTTCAACATTTTTCTCCAATTTCCACACTAGCCGGAGCTCTTCCATCCCCACCTAGCCGGAGCTCTTCCATCCCCACCTAGCCGGAGCTCCTCCATCCCCCGCCTCCTCAAGACGGCAACACCGCCACCTCCGTTTACCACCACCATCAACCACTATTTTTTTTCTTTTTCTAAACAAAAGCTCTTTTGTTGCGATTTTTATTTTCTTCATAGGAACCAGAACATTGACAATTGATTGTAGCTTTGAGCCTGAACATAAGCAAACCAGCACGTTAATGGCAGGACTGGATGAATGGTCAGGCAGAGGGGAAAGATGAGGTAGTTCGGCGCCTGAGTATTCGAAGCCGGTGATAAAACAAAGGTGAGATCTGCAGCGCCTTCGAAGCTGGATCTATGAATATTCGAAGCTAGAGATCTGCGGCGTCTTTCGAAGCTGGAGATCCTGCTGGTGGCGCTAAGGTCTCAAAATTGCAGTGAAAGTTGATGGGTCTGTGATTGGTCGATCTCGAGTGGGGAACGAAGCTGGTGATGGACGTGGTGGTAGATGGAGGTGGTGCGGTGGCTGTGGGATGGAGGTGGTGGTAGACGGAGGTAGCAGGAGATGGAGGAGCTCCGGCTAGGTGGGGATGGAGGAGCTCCGGCTGGTGTGGAAATTGGAGAAATGTTGAAGAAGGAATGAAAATTTCAATACAGTCCTTTATTTTTTCAGCTTTTTCAAAATGATCCGTAAAATTACATTTTGATCCTTAAACCGTTATTTTAACAGAAAAAATAGAAAAAGAAAAAAGAAAATGTCAACGGAAATATAAAGTGGGGAGTTTTTTGTCCCAAAAAAAAAAGACAGGGAGGAAAATGTAGAAATAGGTAAAACATAGGGAGGAAATTGTAAATTTCCCAAAAAAAAATTTAATAAACTTCAATAACAATTAATAGCAGTTAATATTATCAAAATCGGTCAACATAAGTTAAGTGGCTATTTTGTGCAATCTTTTTTTTTAATAAAAGGGTAGTTTTAAATTTTTTAAAAATTTATAAGCTTTATTAGATTTAAAGTGCAATTTTTTATTTTTTAAAGTAAAGTATTATTTTTTTTCAAAGGAAAGTTTTATACTATTTCACCAATTCTCCATACTATTATATGCAAACACCTAGTTTTTTGTTGTACATATCTTCTTTTTGTAATTTTGTTCCCAATATTATTTTTAGAAATAGTTGGACTGTTATTTTTTTAATTATGTCAAACTTTTCAAACAATGTCTACAAAGTTTTTTTTTTTTTTTCCTTTGTCATATAAAAGTGATAATGAAAATTGCATTCAAATTTTCTAAACCCAAAAACTAATGAAATAAATTTAAAAGTAAAGTTACAAACGCCAAATAAATCAAAATATCAAATTGTTCAATTAGAAAAGGAAAAATAAATTAGTTGATATTTTGAAGTTTTCAACTCCCAAACTGAAACTAATTTAAATTTTCAAGAAAACCTAAATTTCAAAATTTTCTTTTTAATTCAATATTTGACATTTTTGCCACTTGTTTATCTGCAATTTGCGTATTCTCTAATTTTTCGCACACAAACTTCTCAACTTACCAATTTTTCTTCAAAAAATGTATTAGGATTGAACCCATCGTGTAAAAACCTCCTTTAACTCGTTTGCAACATTTCTCTTCCAAAAACTAACACATGGAGTTTGAAAAATATAATTAAAGACTAATGTACAGCCAACAAAGCTGATAAAATATGTTGCGCGTCAATCACGTTTTCTGACAAAGCATGTGATTAGAGGTATATTGGACATTTGATTTAAAAAAAAACTCAAAATGGAAATTTTTCTATTATTTTAAACGCTGAAGATGAAAATTTTCTCTATAATACTAAAACGGAAATAGTAGAAATTTTTAAAAAAATCCAGAAATTGTCATCCCCAAATTTTTTAGTATGCTTGTGTAACAAACCCAACATATTCGCACCATAAAGCTCACACAAGCCAAAGTCTTTTGAGAAACCAAACCTTATTGTCCATGGTCATATTTCCCTACAATTCCCTATCGAAAAATGGGACTTCAAATTAAACAAAAATCTTGGAATAATCGTTCACCTGTCTGTCGGCTCTTTAAATAATTGGTTTCTGCTTTTATTTGGTTTTTCAAGAGGTTTTGTATTATTATCTGTTAATTTTTGTGTCAAGTACTACACTATTCTTAGTTTAGTATAGGATTTGAATAATTATATATGATGTATGGCATCAAACGTGGGTAATTATTTGCCACAAAATGGTTTCTACGAAAGATAATTTTATTAGCACTATCTAGGTCAAAAGAGGTACCCACGTGAACAATAAAAATTTTGTAAGTCGGGGAAAAAAAAATACAACAAATACCGAAAATATTGGGAAAAAAAAAAATATTGTCCATGATGCTATATGCTACCACGTAAATATATATATATATAGTAAATAGCAGAACTTAATGTTTTGTGTTTAGCAAATAGTTTTTTTTTATTTATTTCAAAAATTTGTTAAATACTGCATTATTTATAATTCAAACATAGTCTTTCTATTATTAAAATAATAAATTAAATAATTAAAATTATTTTCAAGCATATGCCATATGTTGTAAATATATGATCTGTGCTGTTTTGATGCTATATTGTCCATTGTATGCTATATGTGTTAACCATGATTATGTTATGTGAATTTACATTTATAAGAGTAAAGTACTCACTAAGTTAGTAACTCAGTAAGTTTAGTTAAACTTATAGGTTCAGGAAAAGGTGGTAGAAGGAACCAGAATAGTCAAGTTGTATCAGGCTCACCAGAAGCGCTTAGAATAACATATACTATGGAAGAGAAGTCAAAGGGCAGAAAAAACATCAAATTGAGGAAGGAAATTTTATATTCAGTGTTGTAATTAATGTAACTACATCTTAAACAAATGTAAATAATGTTCTGTATATCATGCAGTATCAGTTGTGGCACACCTAACTCAACTAGAAATTAGTCGAGTTAAGGGGTGTTACATCTTCTTTTATTTTTCGATTATGATTAGATTTAATCCAACAAACATTAACTTATTTCTTTTCTGCTTATACAATGTTTATAGTCTGCTTACAACACGTCTATTTCTTAATTATTTAATCATCTATTCCTTATAAACTTCCCTTATCGACAGCTTATTCAAAAATATTAACCAAACGCATTTCCTTGTATTTTACATCTTTACTTTGCTTTTATTAAATAAATACAAACTTATTCATTTTCTGTTTATAACATATTAACAATCCCTTTTTTTCTTATATATAGATATTTCCATTAATGATCTATTTTCTCATATTTCACACTTTGAATAGTTTTTAATTAAACAAATTCTAACCTGTCTATTCCTGTTTGTGATATATATACAACCCATTTATAAATACATTTTCTTCTTTCATTCTTTTTGTAGCATGTTTACTTTTTGTTTACAATTGTTTACTTTTCAAGTTATAGCACTTTTGCTTCTCTAAAGTTTCCTATTTAATAATTCTTTATACATTTTCATACTCATATTATTCTGTATTTTTTATTTTGAGTTTAGGATGTGATAGAGTGAATAATACATTATTTTATTAATAAAGTATTTTTTATTAAAAAAAATAAAATCAGAAAAAATATGAAAAATAGCTAATATCTCCTCTCCTCCTTTTCTTCTTCTTCTCACAACTGAAAACGCATATATTCGCCAAAAAAAATGCGATATAAATTTTGCAACTTGCCCGGTAAATCTCAAGTCGGAAAAATAGCAACCAAATCATTCAAACTTTATATCAAAACAAAGTTCATAACAAGAAGATTGAGAATATACCCTCAAACTTGACAAAAAATTGCAGAAAAAGACATCAAAAAAAGCTTCAAAAGCCATCGATAAACAGTGGCAAAAGTAGTACCTGAGAGCTTCCATCTGCATGTTCGGTCGACTCCGGTGGAGTCTCGCCATCAGGCCAGTATCATCGAGCTTGCTGGAGGAGGGGCTTTGTAGTGGTAGGCGCTTCTCGACAATCAAACCAGGAGCTATCATCGTCGGAAGTCACCGAGTCCTCTTTTCTCTTTCCTCTCCCTCTGCTGCTCTCCATTTTGCGTTCTAATTTCCTTTTTTTTCAATTCTTTTCTTTTTAAAGGGCAAAGGAATAATGGAATTGAACTAGAAATGGTAGATCCAGACGTGTTTCTCATGTTTGGGTTCAAAATCCCAGTAACATAACAAATCTTCAACATCGAGCTCGCCCCTTGTTGCCTCTTTCCAATTTTGTTTCAAAATCTTAGTTGAGAAATTAAGTTCATGAAGAGAAAACGATTTGAAGAGGGTTGAAGACAGTAAGGAGATAGAGATGAAGAAAGATGGAGAAGAAGAGGATAAGATGGTGGTGTAGCGATGGAGATGGAGGAGGAGATGGAGGAGGAGATGGACGATTAGGAGGGGAGAGGAGATTTAGGCAAAATAATAATAATAATAATAATAATAATAATAATATTTTGTAACACCCAAAATATATATATAAGTATTTTAAATATAAAGATTATTATTATTATTATTATTAATAAGGAAAAAGGAAAGAAAGAAAAAAAAAAGAATCAAAAATCAGAAAAAAAAAAAAAAAGAAAAAAAAAAAAAAGGGAAATCGGGAAACAGAGGAAGAAAAGAGAAGGGAGAGAGAGAAGCCGCCTGCCGACGCTCCCACCGCCGCCACCGCCGGCTTCCCGGCTGCTACTCGCCCACCGGCAGGTAGCTCTCCCTCCGGCGAGTCTTGTAGTGGTGGTCCGGCAGCGAGGTTTGATCGGAGATGGCCATACTCGCGGCCAGAAGAAACTGCTTCCATTCGTGTCACTATTCACCGGAAATTTCAAATCCATTTTTCGGTGAGCTCCGGCAACGGATGGAAAATCTGAGGATACCGATCGACTCCTCTCCTCCAGGGCTTTCTTTTGACATAGGCCTTGCGGCCTGAAAACACGATTTTCCGGTGACCCAAAGCTAGCGCCGCCGAATGGCTTCCGGCGTAGATCCCGGCCGCTCCGGTGATCGGACGGACGATCTGAGACCTGATCTGGAATCCTCTCGACGAGAGCTTTCCGATGGTATGGGCCTTGTTGCCGATCTATAGCCGGATTGAAACTCGTGTACAAAATGACCGAT
>CATIWJ010371379.1:0-24815 GCA_949640765.1 Croton laevigatus
TCACAGCAACTATGAAAAGAACTTGGATTCTTACCTTTGAAGGCAATTGATTTCGTCTTAATAGGAGATGGCAAGTCGTCACTGTAGAATGTTGCATCAAGAACAGATACCGGACTTGGTTGTTCTGAGGGAGCTGTTGTCGATTCTGTTCTAGCTACTCGTTTCTGAATGAGAGAGTAAATCTGTCAATGAGAGAGTACAAATGATACAAATAAGATGAATAAGAAGATGACATACTCTTTGTCTCTGGTGAGCTTGTTGCTTAAAGTTATTTGTCTTATTAGATCTATCAATACTCGAGACTTCTTCATCAACATGTGAGGCCAAACGGAAAAGCTAACGGCAAGCAACTCTATTTAGGCTTGCTATTTTTGAGTACCAACTGACAAAGAAACTAGTTCTGCTGCTGGTGGATGGACAACGAACGGAGGAAGCACCGGCAATAGAAGGGAGAGGCGACTGGATGTAAGGTGGATGGAGGTTCAACAGTTTGGTTGATTTGCTTGAGACTTGAGAGAAGTTTTTCGAAGGAAATAGAGACGGCTGAAAGAGTGAAGAAGTGAAGAAACGCAAATTACCTAGGTTTTCATAATTTTATGACTAAATTTACTAAAATGCCCTTACATTGGCGGGTTACGGAGCGGGTCTACCAAAACCCGTCCCCGGCCTGAACCCGCAGCGGGTTCTAATTTTTCAACCCATCCCCGCCCCATAACCCAACGGATCGGGGAAAATTTTTCCCGCGTGGGTCGGATTAGCGGATATCCCCAACGGATCGAGTCACATGCTCAATCCTATTTGAAACCCGCTTGATTACACCAGTATTTAAGGAAGCAAAAGGGTTTAGGAGCCCAATTAATTGTTGGTTTGAAAGAGCTTTGACAGAACATACAAAGTAGAAACTAAAACGAAAAAAGAGAAAAACAAAGGAGCAAAAAGAAGAGAAGGCATTTCTTTAAGAACATATAATTTTCTTCCTTTTATTTATCATCATAACATTTATGGAAATATTTAGCTATCTCTCATTCACATACTTACAAACATTATTACAGCAATATATATTTAAAGATATAAGAGAGAATTCTAGAATACATTATGTATCCATTTTCATGAACCCTCTAGAACACCTCAACAAATCACATGTTCAAATATAAAATATTACAAACTATTATCACACTAATTCCAACACTCCCACTTGATGAGATTTTTGTAAAACACCCTTCAAATTCTTTTCTTTTAATATTAAGATTGTCTGAAAAATTTCTGAAATTTGTTATAAACTTCATGGATAATAACTGCTCCTCTTTGAACAACGTCTTGAAGAAATCACAGCTCTTGTAAGGTGCTTATTAAAGTACATAATTTCTGGACTTCCTTAGGTCCCCTATTGGAAATTTAGCAGTTTATAGACATGCCATGGTTCATCAAACATAGTTTTAGCAGTTTTAGGACTTGCTTGGTTCCTACATCAAAATTCAGCAGTTTAAAGACTTGCCTCAGTCTCTTTCATCACATTTCAATAGTTTATGGACGTGCCTAGGTCCTTTACATCAAGTTTCAGTAGTTTAGAGACTTACTTAGGTCCCTTTCGTCAAGATAGTTTTGAGCAATTTAACAACATGCCGGTCGAACATCAAGATTTTATTTTTCCTCCCTTTTAGTTCAAAAACATGGTGGTAAACATCAAGCAAGAGCAGAGTCGGAGGAGTTACATAAGAAACAATGAAACAAAGATAGAGATTGTAAGTGTTGGAGAAACATGATAGAACATGAAAAAATATCCAAACCCGTTAGTTTTTAGTTTAAAACATTGACATTGATTCATACAAACATAAAAACAGAAATACATAAACAGATAATAGTTTATTGAAATGACATGAATTAAAAATATTTAAGTTGAGAACATAAAGGTCTCGCTTGAACATTGTTGAAGGAGCTGTTTTTAAAGCATTGATGCAATTATTTATTCTTGGGTTCACGTGACAACAGATATGGTAGGTCTTTTGACTTAGTAAATTATCTTTTCTTTGTATTTTTAATTTGTAAATCTCCATACCTTTCTTAAGTCAAAGATTAGTTAAAGTAATTAAAGAGAGATATGGGGCAGCATGTTTCTGTAGAATTTATAGACAAAACTTCTGCATTTTGTCAAAGTTTGGTTAGCAAACGTTTTGTATAAATGTTATAAATGTTTTATTTTGAAGTTATAATAAATATATCATGTTTCTCTCCATTTTCTTTTTGTTCCATATTTTCTTCTCTCTTAAATTTCTGCTGTTCAACCAACAAATGGTATCAGAGCTTTCTTGATTTTGAGGGACTGTGAGAATATTTGAGAGAAAACCAGAAGGAGAAACCCATAATATAAACCAAATCTAATTTTTTTCAACATTTCTTCACTTTTTCAATGGCTTCCAGTAGTAAATCCCTTTCACCTCCTTACTTTAATGGTGAGAATTACTATGTTTGGGCTGTCAAAATGAGAACTTATTTAAGGGGTCAAGGCTTGTGGTAGTATGTTGAAAAAAAACAAAGCAGCACCTCTTCTTTCTTAAAATCCAACTCTTAATCAAATCAAAATACATGATGAAGTTGCTAAAGCTCCGAAGACCCTCTCTCATATTCATGTAGCTATTTCAGATCCGATTTTCACCAAGATCATGACATCTGAGATAGCACATGAAGCTTGGAAAAAACTAAAAACAGAGTATCATGGGTTTGATAAAACCAGATAGATGTATGTTTATAATTTAAGAAAAGAATTTGAGATGCTGAGAATGAAGGATGATGAAAAGGTGAAAGATTATGTTGATAGAGTTATGAAGATTGTAAACCAAATTCGATTGTTAGGAGAAGAGCTAAAATTGAAGAGAATCGTGGAGAAAGTTATGGTGACACTTTTTGAAAAATTTAAAGCCAAGATTTCTTCCATTGAAGACACTTGGGCTATGTCTCAACTTTCTTTAGTTGAGCTTTCAAATGCTCTACAAGCTCTGGAGCAAAGAAAAGCATTTAGGGAAGAAGAAACCATGGGAGAAAAAGCTTTTGCTGCAACTCAAAAGGCAAAACAGCAAGATGGAGTTTTCGAAAGCCAACAATTTGACAAGAAAGAAAAAAACAGAAAAAATTCCAAAAAGAAGTGGAAGAAGGACAGATTTCCACCTTACCCACATTGTAAAAAGACTAATTATGTTGAGAATTACTGTTGGTGTAGACCCGAAGCTTAATGTTCAATTTGCAAGCAATTTGGTCACACTGAGAAAGTCTGTTCAACATAGCCGAATCAGCAAGCACAAGCCAGCCCTGCACAAACTGCCGAAGATACAAAAAAACTTGAAGAACACCTCTTTGCCGCTAATAAAGTCAAAGAATGGTGTGTATCGGCTGAAGCGAAAGATGTGTGGCTAGTTGATAGTGCATGTACTAGCCAAATGACACCAAACTTGATGAATTTTAACAATTTGAACTCATCTTACTCCTTTAAAGTTAAACTTAGAGATGGAAGATATGTTGAAGTCAAAGGCAAAGGAGCTGTTATTGTGCAAACTTCATCAGGTATAAAGCTTACTTCTAATGTTCTTTATGTACCTGATTTAGATCAAAGCTTATTTTCTGTTGGTCAATTGATGGAGAAAAATTATCAATTATTATTTAAGGATCGAATTTGCCATATTAGTGATCCTTTTGGTGAGAAATTATTTTCTGTTAAAATAAAGCATAAAAGCTTTCCTTTAGATTTAAATAATGTTGAGGAAGAGTCTTACTTGAGTCTTAGGAAAGATTATGATTTATGGCATAAGAGGATTTGTCACATTAGTTTCTATTCCCATAGATTATTGAAATCGAAGAATTTCGTGGATGGTTTGCAGCATGTTGCTGAAAATTCTAATGTATGCGAAGTGTGTCAGCTAGGCAAGCTCAGTCAAATACCATTTTCCATTGATCAAGCATAGAGAGCTTCTGCAAAACTTGAATTAATTCATACGGGCATATGTGATCCTATGAGTGTCTCTTCTTATAATGGCTCTTATTTATTGATGACTACACCAGATTTTGTTAGGTGTATTTTCTTAAATTCAAATCTGAAGTTTTTAATGTATTCTTGAAATTTAAATCTTTTGTTGAGAATCAATCTGGCTCCTTCATGAAGATATTAAGGTCTGACAATGGGTTGGAATTTACTTCCAATCAATTCAAATAATTCTTGCAAGAAGCTGGCATCCATCATCAATTAACAGTAGCTTACACCCCTCAACAAAATGGTGTAAGTGAAAGGAAGAATTGATCGGTGATGAATATGGCAAGATGTCTCTTGTTTGGGAAAAATTTACCCAAAATTCTCTGGGGGTAGAAGCAGTAAACAATGCTGTTTATTTGTAAAATTGGCTTCCAACATAGGCTATTAATGGTAAAACTCCTTTTAAAAGTTGGTTTGGAGTTAAACCATCAATGGCTCGCTTCAATTACTTTAGGTGTGTATGTTATTCTCTCATTCCCAATTCAAAGAGAGGAAAATTGGATGAACGAGTTGAAAAAGGAATTCTAGTAGGCTACAACATAGAGTCCAAAGCCTTTAGAATTCTTAATCCCATTACTAATCAAGTTTATGTCAGCAGAAGCGTCAAATTTGACGAGAATGGTGAATGGGATTGGAACAAAATGGAGCCAGGGAAGTCAAAACTAGTCCATGAGCAGGATCATTTTCAACAAGAGCTGGAAATTCCAGATGAAAATGAAGAAGAATCAGATGAAGATGATTATGCTGTTAGAGGAACCAGATCTTTGGAGGATATTTACAACATGTGTAATATTGCTTCTCTTGAGCCAACTCAAGTTGATGAAGCTTTGAAAATTCCGGAGTGGCGAGTAGCCATGGAGGAGGAGCTGAAAATAATCATGAAGAATGAAACCTAGATTTTAGTTCCTAGACTAATGAATAAATGGGTCATTGGAACTAAATGGGTATTCAAGCAAAAATTAAATTCTGATGGCTCTCTAAATAAATACAAAGTAAGATATGTTATGAAAGGTTATGCTCAATAATAAGGAGTTGATTTTTCAGAAACTTTCGCACCGGTTGCAAGATTTGACATAATCCGGTTGATTTTGGCTTTAGCAGCAAGTGAAGGTTGGAAAGTCTTTCAGCTGGATGTGAAATTGGCTTTCTTAAATGGTCCGTTGAGAGAAGAAGTGTATATAGAGCAGCCTGAAGGTTTCAGTGATGGAACAAATAGAGTGTGTTTGTTGAAGAAGGCTCTTTATGGCTTAAAACAGGCACCAAGGGCCTGGTATGCTAAAATTGATGATTACTTGCTGAATTTGGGTTTTAAAAGATGCTTGAATGAAGCAACTCTCTATGTGAATCAACAAAAAGCTGATGTTCTTATTGTTTTGGTGTATGTTAATGATTTGCTTGTTACCGGCATAAATTTGCAATTAATCCAAGAATTCAGGTTGAAAATGAAGCAAGTTTTTGAAATAAATGATCTTGGATTAATGTGCTATTTTCTTGGAATTGAGATTACTCAAGATGCACAGGGAATTTTTGTTTCATAAAAGAAATATAATTGGGAGTTGCTTAAAAAATTTGAATTCAGCCAATACAAGCATGTGAGCACACCTTTAGCCCATGGAGTAAAATTACATAAAAATGATGGGTCACACTTTGTTGATGCTTTTATTTATAGGAGCTTAGTTGGCTATTTGCTCTATTTATCAGTTACCAGACCGGATATTATGTTTGCAACTAATCTTCTGTCAAGGTTTATAAATTCACCAACTAAAAATCATTTTGTGGCAGTCAAACGGATTTTACAATATGTTCAAGGTATTGTTGGATTGGGTTTGTTCTACTGAAAAGTTGATGATGTTGCATTATTAGGATTCTCGGATAATGATTGGGCTGGTTCCCAAGAAGATATGAAGAGCACTAGTAGTTTTTATTTTTCTTTGGGATCTGCTGTCATTTGTTGGGGGAACAAAAAAGCAAGCTACCATTGCCCAATCAACCGCAGAAGCTGAATACATAGCTGCCTCTGCTACTGTCAACCAAGCCATTTGGTTAAGGAAGATTATAGTTGATTTAAATTTTCATCAAAGTGATACAACAAAAATCCTTTGTGACAACAAATCAGCAGTCGTAATGGTCAAGAATCCAATCATCCATGGCAAAACCAAACATATTAAGATCAAGTATCATGCGATTTGCGAAGCGGAGAAGTAAAAAGAAATTCATATTGTCCATTACAATTCTGAAGATCAAGCAACGGATATATTCACCAAGCCATTGCAAAAGTTCAGGTTTGCATTTCTGAGACAAAGGCTTGGTGTTTGTTCTAACTCTTGCATCAAAGAGGAGTGTTGAAGGAGCTATTTTTGAAGCATTAATGCAATTGTTTATTTTTTAGTTCATGTGACAGCAGATATGGTAGGTCTTTTGACTTAGTGAATTATCTTTTCTTTGTATTTTTAATTTGTAAATCTCCATACATTGCTTGAGTCAAAGATTAGTTAAAGTAATTAAAGAGAGGTATAGGGCAGCATGTTTCTGCAGAGTTTGTAGACAAAACTTCTGCATTTTGTCAAAGTTTGGTTAGCAAACATTTTGTATAAATATTTTGTTTTAAAGTTATAATAAATCTTTTTGTCCTCTGTTTTCTTCTCTCTTAAATTTCTGCTCTTCAACCAACAAATATAAAACCAAAGATAAAAACATCAACGAGAGAGAGAGAGAGAGAGAGAGAGAGAGAGCAAAACATTAAATATTAAACATAAACATAATGTAAAACATAAAATAGACAAACATTCAAAGAAATTCACATACCCGTAAGACCATATAAGCTCTGATACCACAGTTGGATTGAGAGAACTTTGATAAAACATACAAACCAAAAATTGAAACGAAAAACAGAGAAAAACAGAGGAGCAAAAAAGAAGAGAAGGCATTTCTCTAAGAACATATAATTTTCTTCCTTCTCTTTCTCATCATAACATTTACAGAAACATTTAGATCTCTCTCATTCACACACTTACAAACATTATAACAATATATATTTAAAGATATAAGAGAGAATTCTAGAAGACATTATGTATCAATTTTCATGAACCCTCTAGAACACCTCAACAAATCACATGTTCAAATATAAAATATTAAAAAATATCATCACACTAATTCCAACATTAATGACCTCAGAAACAAAAAGAATTGGTGCATGACCTGAGCAAATCCTTTTGAGTCCTTTCGAAGAAGTGGTTGGTCAATTAGAAATCCAGTTATTGTTTAATAGAAAGCGATCAAGCCTACTCATCTCTGAACCGGATGGATTGACCCAAGAAAATTTTCTGCCTGCCGAAGGAATATCGATAAGACTGTTTGTTGAAATGAAAGAATTAAAGTCTGCATAGCTCAAGTAATCATCTCTACATCATCTTCTTTCATAAGAATGTCTGACAGTATTGAAATTTCCACCTATACAAATGGAACCATTAAGATTAGAGATACACAAAAAAGATTGATCAAAAGCTGCTTTCTACCATTAGAATCATAGGGACTCAAGAACGTTGAGCAAGTGAGAAAAGCCTTGGACGAATTAAGTTCAATTGGGCTGGAAGTTGTAATTGGGCCATCAAGGTTGTATTTAGAAAAGTCCACAACAAGAGAAAGATTGGGCTTATGAATAGAACGAGCAATTGATGGAGGATGGGCTAGAGAGTGTGAAAAAGGCTTGGTAGCCTAATTCAGGGAATAAATTAAGTAAAGGGGCAGAGTTAAGAAATGTGGAATGACGGTTAGGTGGATGGTGAATTAATGAGCCGACAAGGTGGTCAGATTGATGGTTAAAAAGAACATGCGCAGAAGGGGCTACAAACTAAGAGTTAGGTGTTGATTCGTTAAAATGTGAAAAAAATTTTAAAAGTCTTCACTAAGTAAATAAAAGTAAAAAAAAAAAATTTCCGGACGATTTAACGAATTAAATAATTTTTATAAATTCTCTAGTTAATCGAATTTAATGAATAATCTTCTGATTTAATAAATTTAATATTTTAACGGAATTTAACGTTTTTAGCGAAATTGAATAGTTAACGTTTCATAACACAATCCTAACTAAAAAAACTTCAACTTTCGCGTATCTCTTGGCGAGAAATCCAGTACATAGTATGTAGAAGAAGGATGAGCTACTGGTCGTGGCGGTGGGAGATGAATCTTGGGAGTGGCATAAATGACGATGGTAGGCTACGATGCACTCGGAGTGGTGGTGGTGGGTTGGTAGTTGGTGAGTGAGTGGAGGACAGGAAGAGGAAACGAAGGATTTGGTGAGCAGCGGACAAAAGAGAGGAAAAAAAAAAGGTAGAAAAGGAATAAGAAAAAAGGAAAAAAGAATTGAATAGATTTAGTTTGTTTTTAAACGTTTGATTCGTTAAATCGGATAAATTTTTTCTCTTAAAGCAAATTTTACAGTTTAACGGATTAAACGACATAACAAAATTTTTTAACGTGAAAAATTTTACGAATTAAATAAATTTCACAATTTAACGCTTTCATTTGAACACTCCTATCCAGTAGTAACTCCTCGAATGGCAGTCTTGAAATGGACCTTTTTGAATGTATTTTTTGGTATTACAGCAGGAATATCAGCCTTCTTTTGGAATTTTGCTTCAGAAGCCCATACTACCTCCTTTTTTTTAAATTCTTTACATTTGTTTTTCATCAATACCAATAAAATCAATTTTTCACCAATATAAAAATAAAAATAATAATAAATAATTACTAATCTTCTAAAAAACTTACTTTTTCACCAAACTTCCTATAAATACAAATATAAACAATCTAAAAATAAAAAAAAAAAAACCGCAAAGAACCTGAAAAAAAAACTGAGGTTGTATTTTGTAAGTCCGATCTAGGCAATTGAAATAATCTTAATGTTGCTTTCTTGGGTTCTGTTCCTATAGAATCGAACAAAACCAAAACGCTGCCCTCTCTTATTTCATTTTTTTGCGATGTACAGATCCAGAACTGCTCCATAACGGTTGAATACTCTTCTGAGGCTAAAAGGGTTCCAAGGATCGGGGAAGTTGCAGAAATAGACAGATTAACGTTGGAGGTGGAGGGAAGGGCAGAGGGGTGGGAGAGAGGAAGGAAGAGGATTGGATTCGGCTTAACACTGATGGGACATCTAAAAGGAATTAGGGAAGAGCTGGGGCTGGAGGCGTATTTCGGAATTATTTAGGAGGATGGATTAAGGGATATTCAATTAGAATTGGTGTATATGTTAAAATAAAAAAAATTAGAATTGGTGTATGTACATCAGTTTATGCTGAAATGCTAGCAGTTCTTCATGGTCTTAAGCTGGGATGGCAGATGGGTATTAAGAAGCTGGAAGTGGCGATAGATTCTGAGATTGTGTACAGAATATTCTGCAAGGAGATGGAAATTAACCAAGGATTGTATTGTCTTTATTGGCAAAGTTTGAAATTGCTAGAGCAACCATGGCAAGTGAAGTTTAGGCAGTGCTATAGAGAGGCTAACTGGGTTGCGGACAAGATGGCAAATTTTGGGTTGCAGGTGAGCCTGGACTGAATTTGTTTGACACTCCACCACATGAAGTTAAATGCTGGTTAATGGTTGATATTCAAAGATGGGATTGGGAATGGCCAAGGTTGGTGAGAAATTCCTAGTGATTTTTGTATCTGGGTAACTCCCCGTCCCTTTAATAATAATAATAATAATATATATATATATATATATATATATGATTTATTGAGTAGGTATTTCTATGACTGTTCTGTTATAATAGAATGTCCTGAATTTACTTGAGAATAAATAAACAAAATTTACATGGTAAAGCTTTAGCCTACTCGCACCGGCAAAAGAGAGCAAAAATCACTAATAATATGAAAAATTAGAAGATTTTGTGGGGTATAGCCCTCACTACCCTGAACCCAAATCGATCTTCAAATTGATGACTATGTGTTAGCCTACTAGTTGAACACAACTAGTTATGAAAAATGTTTCTGATAATTCTTGTAAGAAGTATCAATGTACACTGTTAAGTCATTTTTACAGAACTAAATATACTAACTCTTCAAAAGCCAGAAATTGGCAGTTGATGGCTTGTCAAATGTAGTTGGTGGTGACAGTAAAACTGTGAAGTAGCAGCAGCAGATATGGACATCAAGAAAGCATTCTCCGCATCTCTCGCAACCTGCTTTTTTATCAAAGAAATTGCATACTCCATGAGCTATGCATCACATGGCAGCGTGAGAGGCCCATTGCTCTGCAATCCAAACTCTTCCTCTGCCATGTTAAATAGCTCTCTCATAATTTCATTGTTAAGATATTCCAAAGGAAGAAGGAAACGTCTTTGATCTACAGAGTGCACTGCAAAATGGCCTTTCTCTGCCGTGTTCGATGTGCTACAGCTGTCTGTTTCAATATTTTCAGTGGTTTGAGGAAATGTTATTCTTTTGCGCTTGATAGCAGCCACCTTCTGCCATTTTCTTGCCAATTTAAGGAGTTTCTTGGTGCTGATCATCTTGTTAATTGAAAGAATGCTTTAGATTATAGGAATAGGAAGTAAGAATGCTAATATGAGATGGGTAGAAGGGGAAGTGGAAAATCTGAATATATATCCACAAGGCCAAAGACAGCTCCCATTTGAAGGAGTTCCCACAATGCAGGGATAAAATGGAGGCAGAGCCATGTGATAGTTGTTGTAAGAGATTGTTCGGAATCCACTCAAGGTGGTGGAGCATATTTTGTGCCAAGTGGTTAACTAGCAAATTGATAGGGTGGGCCATTGGCGTTATATCAAACTAACTTGAACATAATTGATATGTTGATGACAATCTGGGTCTACTCTTAATGGCAGTGTTCAATGAATATAAATTTATTTTCAAACAAGGTCAAATTTGTTGTCAAAGATGAAAGAGTCATTTTATTTTCAGTAAGTTCTCTCCGAACACTAATTACTAAGTAAACACATTTGAATCACACCCACGGGAAGAATAAACAGAGTTGAGTAATTAAGCCTTTTTCATTTCACTTGACTAGTACTATAAATGAGTAGAGCTTTTCGCTAGCTATTCGAGCCTTGACTTTGTAAAAGCTCAAGCGAAAGCTTAAGACTTTTTTAAGTTTGGTTAAGTTCAAAGTTCGTTTACCATCCTACGAATGGTTAATTCAGATAAATTAAAGTGCAAAGATTCCAGGAGATGATGAGCAACAACCGGTTTGCGTGAAGATAATTAGAGCTTTCTCTATGTCTTTTGCTAAGCCCCGTTTGATAAGCAAAACTATATACTCCATGAAGGCCCCATCACAAGGTACTTGAATAGGACCATCGCCTTGTATCCCAAACATTTCTTTAGACATCTTAAATAGCTCCTTTATAATGTTATATCCAAGGTACTCTACGGGAATGATGAATTGCCTATGATCATTTGTGTATATAACAAAGCTTTCTATACTAGAAGAAGATGATGAATTGGATAAATTTGCACTTTTGATACTATTAATCCTAAGAAAAGAAATCATTTTGCCTTTCATGATAGTTATCCTATGCCACTTTCTTGTTATTTTGATGAGCTTCTTTGGGTTGATCATGCTTCTTCTTGTTTTTTGGAAGGGAGATTTTGATCTTAGGAAAATATAAAGTTGGGTGAGGGGAAACAAGAAGTTACTTGCTTATATTGCGAAACGGTTTATTGTGCTTTTTCCCTTGTGTTGTTATTATCAAAGCATAAGCTTGTTGTATAGGTAAATTAGTTGAGATACTTTTGATTGTTGGCATCATAGTTATTTATATTTCCTAGTTGTGTGCTAATTCTTGATTCTCCATGGACTAGGTGCACTAAGTATAAAAGTTAAAAAGGAATTTATGCAAGGGTTATTAGTTATTTAAGTTGGTTCCCCCTTCTCATTTTGTTGTTTTCGTAGAAGGACAAGCATAAGTGTCTGAAGTTTTGCCAAAGGGTTGTAAAACACAAGGTGTAAATGTAAATGACCAAAGCCTTATGGCATCAATAATGGTTCATGTTCGGCGATTGGCGTCAAATGGCGTCAAGTAAACAAACTTCCAAAATATGAGTATAATGTCAAGGATAAAGCCACAAACATCTGTTACTTTGCAATTTCCCTGAAAATTTAAGTTGATGGAGCCGAAATTTTGGTTTCTGTTAGTAATTCCAAGAGTAAAGCTTAAAATTTTCTTTTCAGTAATTGGACTTATTTGGATTCTTCTTGAAACATCAAAAGAATGAGTTATGATATAAATGAAAGATTTAAAAAATAATAGTATACAATTGTATGTAATTCTTTTACAATATAATTTATCACTCTTCGATCAAAAACAACATATGGGTAATTGATGGCTTGTTGTATGATCTTGGAGACAGGATGATACATTGCTAGATATGGACATCAAGAAAGCATCTTCTACATCTCTAGTAACTCGCATTTTTATCAAACCAATTGCATATTCCATAAGTTCATTGTCACATGGTAATGTGGGAGCCCCTTGGCTTTGCAACCCGAATTCTTCCTCTGCCATGTTGAAAAGCTCTCTGATAATTTCGTTGTCAAGATATTCTAAAGGAAGTTCAAACCTTCTTTGATCTGCTGAGTACACAACAAAATGACCCTTCTCAGCCATTAATGATCTGCTACAGCTTGTAGCATTTGAAACTGAAATTTTAGTCTGCAGTGAAGTGATTCGTTTTTGCTTAATTGCTGCAAGCTTTTGCCATTTCCTTGCCAATTTCAGTAGCTTCCTGGTGCTGATCATCTTGTTTTTGTACAAAATTGAAGTTGAAAATGGAAGAAAGCTTTAGCTTTTGGAGATTGTAACGCTGATATTATGATTGGGTAAGGAAACGTGTTTACTATTTATATTCATTCATTTGGTAGAGACAGGCAGACAGCCCCATTTGACTGAGCCATGTGATAATCAGGTGGGATGTTTACTTATTATGACCAACTAGTTTGACAACAGAATCAGATCAAAACAGATCTCTTATTATTGCATTCAATGAATCTGATCTAGATCAACAGTATCATATGTAAGATTTTGCATTTGATTCTGTTGTTTAAGCTTATTTAGTTGAAAAGAAATTGGACCTAATATGTCCAGCATTTGCCAGACAAGCACAAGTGAGTGTATCTCATTACTATGATATATATACCATCAGCAACATAAGTACTTATCAGTATGATGTTATCAGGAAGGAAATAGTAATAACACTTCAGTAAAATTTTGGGAGTGAATATTGGTTGGTTATTTACTATTTACAATTGGTTTATTTTTTCCAGTTGCCGGAGAATTAAAAACTCACCAACTGCAGAAATTTTTACATCAACTATCAGTCAAGTCTGTGGTTAAAGACTTAAATAAAGGTAAAAGAACATGTAAGCAATTTAGATCCATATATGTAACAAATTGGACAGAATTTGTTTGCAAACTGCCATACAATACTTGATTTAAGATCAATGTTGCCACATTCTATATGGAAATCGGCATAGAAAATAGGACCATCACTCATTGACCCTTGGAAAAGATTCATGGTGGTACTGCCGTACTGTTAGCTATTTTGATGAGCTTCTGTGTTAATCATGATTCTTGTATGATGCAGGGAAAATAAGGGGTACCAATATTGGCAAAGTTATAAACTTCACTACGGTAGACGGCTAAGAATCAACACCTTGGTAAGCCACGCTAAGGATACAAAAAGACTAAATTCACCACCTTGGTAAGCCATGCCAAGGATGCATATCACTCAAAATACCTTAGAATTCACCAAAAGAAATGAGAGAGATAAGAGGAGAGTAAACTCACTCAAAGGATATAGTTTTAAAAAGTCTGAGATTTTTCATCTTCAAATGGAGCCTTTATATAGGCTTTACGTGAAATGTAACCTTGAAAAATATTTATTAAACAGTAACAAGAACATATGCTTTTAATAAAGTTTAACATAAATAAGTATTGATTATCTAATAACTTTCACGTCGGTCTTCTATTCAATTCTAACTTAAGGAATTTATTTTATGCACCAGCACTATTGTACTTATGACAATATAAAGAGGAAGTTAGTTGCTTATATTTTATCCCTTGTGTTGTTATTATCAAAGTAGAAACTTCTTGTTATTCCTGTTGTTTGCGAAAATTTAATTATCTTGTTCTGATGTTGGTTCCAATTTCCTTGAAAATTTGAGTGAATGGATCCTTAATTTTTGTTTCTGTTAGTAACTTTGGGAGTAAAGTTTACTATTTTCAATTGAAGTTATTATATTTAACTGGATTCTTCAAAACTGAAAAGAGTGAGTGTTGAAAATAAAAGATAAAGAATGGAATCTTGTAACAAATTGAATGTATATACATTGTATAGTTGTTCTACAATCTAATTTGTAACAGTTCAAAATCTGCATATGGGTAATTGATGGCTTTTTATATGATCTTGGAGACAAGAGGACACACTGCTAGATATGGACATCAAGAAAGCATCTTCTACTCCTCTGGTAACCTGCTTTTTTATCAAAGCAGTTGCATATTCCATAAGCTCATTGTCACATGGCAATGTGGGAGCTCCTTTGGTTTGCAACCTGAATTCTTCCTCTGCCATGTTGAAAAGCTCTCTGATAATTTCATTTTCAAGATATTCTAAAGGAAGCTCGAACCTTCTTTGATCTGCTGAGTATACTACAAAATGACCTTTCTCAGCCATTGATGATCTACCACAGCTTGTAGCATTTGAAATTGAAATTTTAGTCTGCGGTGATATGATTCATTTTCGCTTAATTGCTGCAAGCTTTTGCCACTTGCCAATTTCAGCAGCTTCCTGGTGCTGATCATCTTGTTGATGTATATAAAACTGAAGGGAAAATGAGTTTTTGAAATTTTATGCAGGAAAACTTTAGATTTTAGTAGTTCGAAAGCTGATATTACGATTGGCTGAGGCAATGTCTCAGACAGCACATTTGCTGGAGTTCCAATAGTGGTGGACTGCTTGGTAGGCAGAGCCATACGGTAGCAGGTGGGCTTGTTTACTTCTGTTCGAAAAAAAATCGTATCAGCAACTAGTTTGACAACAGAATCAGAAAACTAAGAACTGATTCTCCATTCATTGAATCTGATCTAATTAAATAGCAAGAATCCATTTAGATTGTGGAAATGATTCTGTTGTCTAAGCTTACATAGTTTAAGGCATATTGGACCTAATATGTCCAACAATGGCCAGACAGACACTTATTGTAACTTGTAAGTGTATGTTATTGCATGATCCATGATTATATTTACTGTCTGTTAAGAGAATTGCCTATTTATTAGTAAGATTTCAATCAGGAATTGGTAATAACACTTCAGTGAAATTGTACAAGTGAAGTGAATCTTTGATTGTTTATTTACTTTTTACTGTCTAGCATAATATTATTATAGGTTCACATTGAACTTGGTTTATTACAGATCTTCTACAATAAAATATAACTAAATAATTATAATTAAACTGCGAAATCATCTTAAATCGTTTACATTCTATTGCTAAATTACATCCATTAAGTTTTTAATGGGTAGAATTTAATTTTGTACCCTAAACCATGTGCAGAATAACATGGACCATCTAATTTAGCACATGCACTTGATTTATGATGCATAATCAATTTTTAAGAGAGAGACCCACGAAGAAAAACAAGAATATGTAGAGAAGTTTTGGTTCCATTTACTCAAAAATTATATTCATATTTTACAGAATACATGAATATATACAGTCCATACATGCCATGTATTAGAGAGTCTAAAAATAGGAATAGATCATTACAGAATATATGATATAGTATATGAATACAATTGTATATGTTGGAATTAATTAAATAATATGATTTAATTAATTAAGATCCGCCTTTTGGATACCCAACCAACCAAGTCGTGATGGATAATAAAGTTAATGGGCAACCCTAATAGCCCAATATATATATATATATATATATGATAAGAGATTAGGGTACAACAACACATATTTGTCTGCGGTGAGAAAATTAGGTTTTCTCTCTCCCGCTATAGGATTTCATATTCTATAAACGACCTAGCATACTTAATCCGGTGATCGCTTCCGCTTCCGCTAGTAGGAATTCGTTTGTCAAATACAAGAGGTATTTATATTTATTCTCAATTTATTTATATATTCGTTGTATAAATTTTTTCATTGGTATCAGAGTCTGCTAGGTATCGATTGAATGAGTTCAATTGATTTTGCATATTTATGTGTAAATATGTCTGTTTTTGTTATTATATTAATTTGAGGATTAATTGTATGTACTATGATTTTGATCAACAAATTCGTTTTGCTCTTGTCATAGATTTCTGATCTGTTCTAAAATTTGTTATGATTAAATTTGTTTCAATTAAATTAAATTAAAAAAAAACTATCGGTCGTTGAAGAAGCTTGTGGCAGCGCTGTTTCTTCTGGAAAATCGACGAGTGTTGTGACCTTCGCGATTTTCAGTCGAGCTTCAGTTTCGATCGCGACTAATTGGAGTTCCATCGGTCTCGCAACCATTGAAGGATTACTCCAGCGGTGAAGCTGTCGATTCGGCAACGCGGCGGGGCTTCGATCTTCTGGTTTCGGCCTTTGTTTTTCCTCTTCTGTCTTCGTGTCTTTTTTTCCTCATTGTTCATATTTGGTCGGCGTCGATCGACGAGAGGCAAGCACAGGTGACCACATCTTGCGTCGGCCGAATTCGTTCTGGTCTGCCATGGACGCTGAGCAGGAGAGGCGCGCGACGCTAGGGCAATCTGCTGAGGAAGATGAAATGATTACCTTTTTGGTCCTCTATCTTATTCTGTTCCCTCTATTAGTGTTCAAAATTTTTTGTGTTACAGAATGGCCCTTAAACTTTATTTATTTTTACAAAAAAGCCCTTCTGGGCAGTTTTAATAAATATTATATTTTAAACACTCTTATTCAAATAACCTGTTTATGTGAGTATCAAAATTATTCTTATTCAAGTGGAAAATTAAATTAAATTATATTTTTAATTAAATAATTTTGAGCATCAATTATGTCTGAATTTTATTTTAAAACTAAAATTCTAATATGTTTAGAATTAGGAATTAATTTGTTTAATCCTAGATAAAATTACTTTATGAATTTAATTTTCTATAAGGATAGAAAATAAATTAAATAAATTTAATTTATCGTTAATTCTAATTAGTTTGAAATTAATAAATTCTAATTTGTTTGGAATTAATTAATTAATTCTATTAAAATAATTTTATCAAAATTTTAAAATAAAATTTAGAACAAAATTCTGTCATGCATAGAAATTGAATAAATTTATTTTATTCATTACGAATTTCTTTTGGTGAATTGAAATGTGTTCTTTCAAATGTTTGATTCCTGATTTATTTTTACTTTGTGTAATAATTATTTATTTTGTAAATGTGTTATAGAATAAGAATTGAAGCATGTATGCTTCAATTTTAAAATTCTTGAATATTACTTTGCGTAGTATTATTTCATTTTCTGTGAACATGTCATAGAAAATGATAAAAATTATCAGGACTCATCACCTAGCTTGTACTTAAAAGCAAAAACAAAAAGTTGTTTTAGCTTAGTCCAAAAGTTTGAAAATTAGTAAAAGGGAAATAGATAAGATCGCAATTCACATTCTTGGAAATGAGGTTTCAAAAGAGGAGGAGATAAAAGATTTCTCTTCTAGGTGTTGCGCCACTCTTTTCGAGATAAGAGTGTAGAGGACATTATGAATCAATCTTGGATTGAATCATATGGGAGTCATATGGGCACCATGGTGTCTATAGGACTCAATACCCTAGCAACTTTATGGTCCTTAGAAGTGGGCGAGCATTGATTCGTTCTATGCAAGGGGTAAAATAAATTTTGTCCCATGGACTTAATGGATAAAGTTCTCATGTCCATCCAAGTCACTTTTATGGTAATTTAAGGACTCTTAGAGGAATAGTGATTCTTTTATTAATGATTTTAGCCGAATAAATTTCTATTATGTATAAAAATGGAATAAATTTGTTTTATTCAAATTTTTTTAAATTAATTTGGGAGGACATCAACAACAAAATTTTATTTGTTAAAATTTTAATTTATAGCACATAAAAACCAATAACAATATATATATTATATGATTCATTTCTTTGTGAATAAAATTTTATATTTTTGGGAAATATAAATATATCTGAATGCATAAATTGATTGATTTCTATTTTTTTTTTTTAAATTTGTTTGAATATCTAATTGCTTATTGTTTGTGAACATAAGTAGGAATCAACAATAATTGTCTTACTATGTACAACTATCTTAATGAGTTAAACCAACCATTAGTTCTTGGAGGGTAATTGGAAACATAGTGAAATTTTCAAATCTAGGTCTAGTGAGAGGTTTTATGAGTTAAAATATGTTAGTACATAGTAATAGAATACATATTGCTTATAAAAATCTCAACTGTGCAAACCTAATTCTTTGTAGATCAAAAGGATTTACTATGTCTTCCTTTAAGTCTGTTGTGGCTGAGCTCAACAAAGACCTCAGGTTGAACGGTGATAACTATGAGGTATGGGCGATGAAGATTCAGTATGTGCTTGAGGACCAAGAAGTCCTTGAAGTACTGAATCACGTCATGGCTGAGCCTGAGAAAGGTACCACTGTCTAGCATAGGCGTGACAAAGATGCTTACCAAATATGGAAAAAGAAGAACTCTACTGCTCGCATCATCATGCTTAGTGCAATGGATGATGACATCGCAAAGCAATTTCGAAAGTGTGAAAATGCTATGGATCTGTGGAAAGCGTTGCAAGAGAATTTTGGTGGTGTGTCCTTAACCAAGCTTCGATCTCTAATGATCAATTTTGACACTTACAAGAAGCGTCATGATCATAACATGAAAAAGCATATAAGAGATACAAAATATGATCAGTGAGCTTAGTGATGCTGGTTACGAGCTCACAGAGGAACAAAAAGCTCAAGCTGTTATCCGTTCTTTGCCCAACAGTTGGAAGCATATGAGAATGCACCTGACTCATGAAAAGTCAATCAAGACTTTTCGTGATGCTGCACATCATTTGGAGCTAGAGGAAGATCGATTAGCGTTGATCAGAGTCAATTCTCAAGTGCATATGGCACAGGCTGACACCTTAATTGGAATGAGTTCCAACAACAAAAAGCGTATGTCCAAAGACAAGGGCAAAGGCAAAGCTAAAAAGCCTAAAAAGCAAAAGACGAACCAAACCAAGAAACAATGTTCAAAGAAAAAGAGAAAGGTGAATGTGGCACGCGTGATGTGCTACAATTGCCGAGAGAAAGGGCATTATGCAAAAGATTGCCCATCTCCCAAAAAGGTACAACTAATTATCTCCTACATGAGTGAGATTTGTGCATCAAGCTCTGTTTTCTTAACTCAATTTGATCCTTTGTCGGTTATTGATTAAGGTGCAACCGACCATGTAGCGAAAGCTCGTGAATCTTTTGTGGATTTTCAACGAATACAAGGGGGCCAAAGGTGGATCTACGTTGGGAACAATGCAAGAGTGCCTGTTAAGGATATTGGCACATGCAAATTAGTTTTGCATGAACGTCGTACCCTATACCTACATGATGTACTTTACTCTCCGGATATTCGTAGAAATTTAATTTTTGTTTTGGCTTTGATAAAACTAGGTTTTAATTGGTTTTTTGTGGATGATAGCGTTCGTTTGTATTTAGGCACAATTGTTTATGGTTTTGGTCATATTCTAAATGGTTTTATTGTTATGAATGTTGAATGAGCCAATTTCCATAATAATATTAGTTTTCCTTTTATTGAATTATCACAAAATGAGGTGAATGAAAATAACTTGTGGCGTGCGCATTTAAATCATATAGGTCAAAAGCGAATGAGTCGTCTTGCAAAATAAGGTTTATTACAACTTATAAAAGGTTGAGTTGTCAAACATATGAGTATTGCCTAAAAGTAAAACTAACTAGAAAACCATTTGGTAAAGCGACTAGAGCTGAATTTTCTTTGCAATTAATCCATTCTGATGTGTGTGGACCAATAAATGTTAGGACTAGGCATGAGGCTTACTATTTTATCACCTTCATAGATGACTATACGAGATATTGTCACATCTATTTGATGTCTCACAAATCCGAAGTCTTAAGATGCTTCAAAAGATTTATAAACCTCGTAGAGAATCAATTAAATAGAAGCATCAAAGCTTTGAGAACTGACCGTGGTCGGGAATATCTTTCTGATGAATTCAAGGCTTTATATGACGAAAAATGAATAGAACATCAGTTGTCCATTCCTAGAAACCCATAACAAAACGGTGTTGCCGAACGGAGAAATAGGACTCTCCTAGACATGATAAGATCTATGATGGAACAAGCAAATTTACCCATCTCCTATTGGGGAGATGCATTGCTTACAGCCGCTTACGTCTTGAATCGTGTGCCCTCTAAATCTGTTGCACTCACTCCAGATGAGTTGTGGACAGGGTGAAAGCCCAATTTGAACTATTTTCGTCCATGGGGTGTTCTGCCTACGTACATGACACCTCAAGCAAATTTGGGAAATTAGACTCACGAGGTAAACGGTGTGTCTTCGGGATAAACTGTGTGTCTTTGTGAGATACACTGAAGTATTAAAAGGATACGTCTTAGTAGTTGAACAAGAAAATGGTCATGTAATAGAAATAGAATCGAGAGATGTGACATTCATTGAAAACCAATTTCCAAAGTTAGGAGACGTAGGTCAAGATTTTTCACTTTACGAAGATATGGATTTAAATACTCATGGATCACTCCATTCGAGTGGAAGAATTCCTAAGACTGAAGATGGTGATTTTCAGGTGAATGTTCCTGATCATGAGTTTGATAGGAATCAGTTAAGTGAAAATATGGATTCTAATTCCAATGGGAGTTTAAATCTGAATCCAAGCATCTTAGATTTAAGTGAATGTGTTCATAAAGATCAAGAGTTGCGAAGATCTAAAAGAAAAATGACTTTGTCTTCACGTTATCGCGAGGATGATGAGAATGCTAGTCATGCCCTTTTAGTTGACCTACTAGATGATGATGAACCCAAGAATGTGTCAGAAACTTTATCATGTACTACTAAGGATAAATGGATTAAGGCAATGGAAGATGAGTTGGCATCAATGGAGTCTAATAAAGTTTGGACTCTAACTGACCTTCCGGAAAGACGTAAAGCGATAGGGAATAAATGGGTTCTAAAAATAAAGCGCAAAGCGGATGGTAGTATCGAAAGATATAACGTTTGCTTAGTCGCTAAAGGGTATACTCAACAAAAAGTGATTGATTATGAAGAGATATTTTCTCCTGTTGTTAAAGTGACGTCCATTAGACTAATTCTAGCCATAGTAGCAAGTTTAGATCTAGAGTTACATCAAATGGATGTAAAGATTGCATTTCTCAATAGAGAACTTGATGAAGAAATCTATGTGAAAATGCCTGTAGGTTTCAAAGTTTAAGGTATTGAAATCGGTCTATGGCCTAAAGCAATCATCCAGACAATAGTATATTCACAACGCAGTTGAGTCATATGGATTATCTGCAGTGGGCGAGGACTGTTGTGTTTATTGCAAAAGGTCTAGAACTAAATTTGTAATAATGACATTATATGTTGATGACATTTTATTGGCTAGAACTAAAACGTGTTATATCTAATGAATATCGAAAATTGGTTATTGTCCAATTTTGAAATGAAAAACATAGGTGACATGACATATATTCTTGAAATTAAGAGTATAGTTGGGCTACAAACTAATTTGTAACTCTTCAAAAACAGCATATGGGTAATTGATATATGATCTTGGAGACATGAGGATACTCTGCTGGATATAGAGATCAAGAAGGCATTTTCTACATCTCTGGTAACCTTTTTTTTTTTTTTCAAAGAAATAGCATATTGGATCAGCACATTGTCACATGGTAGCGTTGTAGCACCTTTGCTTTGCAAGCCGAATTCTTCCTCTGCCATGTTGAAAAGCTCTCTAATAATTTCACTGTCAAGATATTATAAAGAAAGCTCAAACCTTCTTTGATCTGCTGAGTGCACTACAAAATGACCCTTCTCAGCCATTGATGATGTACTACAACTTGTAGTATCTGAAATTGAAAGTTTATTATGCGGTGAAGTGATTCGTTTTCACTTGATTGCTGCAAGTTTCCGCCATTTCATTGCCAATTTTAGTAACTTCCTGGTGCTGATCATTTTGTTGATGTTTAAGAACTGAAGGGGAAATGAGTATTAGAGATGGTAGATTAAATCTTGAGAGTTCTATTGCAGATATTCTGACTAGTGTCTTGACTTATTTACATTTATGTATGGGGTAGAGAGAGCCCATTTGATGGAGCTCCTATTACATGGGAGACAGAGCCATGTGGTAGCAGCTGGGCATGTTTACTTATGTTTGAAAATTGTATGACCAACTAGTTTACTACAGAATCCGTAGAAGAATATCTAATCATTTCATTCAATGAATCTGATCTAAATAAACAGTATCAAGTTAGACTCTCGAAGTTATTCTGTTGTCTAAGTGGTGGAAACTTCCCAATTGATAATCATAAGATTCTGACAACTATGGTGGAAAGCATATTGGACCTAATGTGTCTAAAAATTTCTAAACAGGCACTTATAGTAAGTGTATCTTAACATAATTGCCTATGTATTAGTAAGATGCTATTATTCAGGAATTGGTAAGAAGAATTCAGTGAAATTCAAAGAAGTGAGTTCTGATTGGTTTTTACCTTTTACAGTCTAGCATTATTATTCGAGAATAAATTATAGAAGGTCCACGTTAAACTTGGTTTACAATAGTTCTTTCCCAAAAAAAAAACTAAAAATTAAACTGCAGAATCATCTTTAATCATTTACAATCTATTTGCTAGATTAAATCCATTAAGTTTGATGATGCATTCTTGAAAACTGAAAAAAACGAGTCTTTACAAATGAAAGATAAAAGAATTGAATCGTATGATAAATGTTATGAATATACAAATGTCTAGTTGTTCTGCAATCTAATTTGTAACTCTTCAAAAACAGCATATGGGCAATTGATGGCATGTTACATGACCTTGAAGACAGGAGGAGGTAGATATGGACATCAAGAAAGCATTTTCTACATCTCTAGTAACCTACTTTTTTTATCAAAGCAATTGCGTATTCCATAAGCTCATTGTCAAATGGTAATTTGGGAGCCCCTTTGCTTTGCAACCCGAATTCATCCTCTGCCATGTTGAAAAGCTCCCTAATAATTTCGCTGTCAAGATACTCTTAAGGGGAGCTCAAACCTTCTTTGATCCACTGAGTACACTACAAAATGACCCTTCTCAGCCATTGCTGATTTGCTACAGCTTGTAGAATTGAAATTGAAGGTTTAGTATGTGGTGACGTGATTCGTTTTCGCCTGATTGCTGCGAGTTTCCTCCATTTCCTCGCCAATTTCAGTATCTGGCTGGTGCTGATCATCTTGTTAGTGTATAAAACTGAAGAGTGAATGAGTATTGTAGTAGAAAATGGAGAAAAGCATTAGAAATTAGAGGTTTGAAAGCCGATGTTATGATTGGCCAAAGAAATGTCTTCACTATTTATATTCATTGGGGTCAAGACAGCCCATTTGATTGTGGTGGACTAAATGGGAGGCAGAGCCATGTGGCAGCAGGTGGGCATGCTCACTTATGTTTGAAATCAGAATCATATAACTAATAATATCTGAATATTTCATTAAGTGAATCTGATCAAAATTAATAATATCAACTTTGATTGTGCAAGTGATTTTGTTGCCTAAGTTTTACATGGTGGAAAGCATATTGGACCTAATGTGTCCACCAATTGCCACACAGACACATTTATGTATCTCATTGCTATACAATTAATGATTGCAGTAAAGATTACAGGCACGCAGTGAATGACATGGAAAAGACAAACTTTTTTTATAAGTTTTTTTCTTTCTGTTCTCTCCTATCCATGCGGATATGCAAACCGACTTGTATCGACGCCCTAATGATGGTACTCGGAACAATTTAGTTTCAACTGTGCAGTGTAATTTTATAATTTTCAAACACAATCACGGTGGGTGAACCATATGTCATTATCCCTAGATTGAGTAATTCTATCTATTGAGTATCTAAGCTTGAGCTGCTCTTTTTATTTTCTTGTACTTGACCGTAGGCCTGATTTTCTGATTTATACATACACACGTCTGTTAATTTTGCCTTTCCTATCTATTTTCAACAATTTGGTTAGATCTTTTGGACAAAAGAAGAATAAAGAAGTGAAGCAATGAAGTAGAATTTCACATTCTTGATAAAATGCATCACGAGCATGTGTAATATATACACAACTGCACTCTCAAAAGATGCAAATTAATAATGGAAGTTAAGTTTGTGGGAGAGCTCAAGAAGCGCAGACAAGCAATTGCTGGCCTGTAAGTTCCTGATGGGAACTGGTAGTACCGGTAGCCAATGTCAAGGAAGTAAGTAAAACTTTGTGTGTATCTTTTTCTAAACCTTTCTGAATGACTGAAACTACATGCTCCATGAAGATAGCATCACACGGCAATCTTATCGGCCCATCACCTGGTAGTCCAAATGCTTCTTCGGACATCTTTAATAGTTGAATAAAGATGTTTTGTCTGAGATACGATATGGGAAGAACAAACCGTTGATCCTCAATTGTGTAAATCACAAAGTTTCCTGTTGTTTGATAACAATCTGCATATTTACAACTATTGGTTCTTGGAAGAAAAATTCTTCTCCTTCTTATGGCTGCAATCCTTTGCCACTTTCTTGCAATTTTG